>JAOTAV010072726.1:0-13335 GCA_026546445.1 Cyclargus thomasi | reverse complement strand
AGCCAAATCTGTTCTGCCGTTCTTGAGTTATAAGTGGTGTAACTAACACGACTTTCTTTTATATATATATAATAATATAAGATTAACCCGAGTGCTCCTTAGATAATCTAATAGTGAAATGTTGTTTATGTGCTTAGAATTTTACTTAGACGAGACAACCGTCAGTCGAAATTAAATCTTTTTGAATGATTTTACGTACGTAATTTAATACTAAATTTAATTTTTAACTCAAGGCAGAAACCATGTAATCATTAATTTTAAATTGTGCCCTTAAAACCTAAGTGCCCTTATACCGAACCAAAGACTACAATATCATTGCCTAACCCACACACACAAGCAAATGCACAATCACTCATTTTGTCTCGCCACATTTGTGGCGAGTATTATTTAATAGGTTAGTTTTTTGTATAGTTGGTTTTTATAAAATACCTGAAAAGATAGAAAAGATTATGTACCGCCGGACTTACAAAACTCCGACAGCGCTATGTAGAAATGTGGCGCTTTTTGTTGGTACCGCCACACTTTAAATACAAAAAATATGACTTCTCTATTTAGGGCTCGTATTGTTTTATTAACTAGTTGAGTGTTTCTTTGAAAACGGAGAGGGTACTAGTAACTGAAACACGAATACAATTTTCTTCGAAAATAAGAGTTTCCGATATTTCCGGTGTATTTTTTCGATTTTTATTTTTCAGTAAAATATTTTTTTATGAACCTAATTAGTGTTTTGCAGTACAACATGTCATCACATGGAAATGGTGATGGCCACAGGAAACATTTGATAATAATAATAATAATAATAATAATAATAATAATAATAATGATTGATGTTGCGACATCGCCTGTCATCATTAGCATACTCGTACATCATTACAGGCGAATATGAAACGCCACTAATGCAATGCTATAATAGGCAGAACGAACCAGCAATCCTACTTACAAGTGTTCTCGAAAATAGGTGTGACGTTATATGCCATACAGGCCGGCGCGCGCCGAGACTGCATTGCTGTACAAACTGAATGCTTACAGCCTTCAGTATAAACATTTTTAAAAGTAAGGGCCAAGAAAATTTGTATCGTCCTATGTATCTATAAAATTTACTGACTTCCTAAGAGGCTAAGACGCAGCGGCTTGCACACAAATTTTCCACGAGGTATGCGGCTAGTGGCGACTGGCGAGGTATCAGCAGGACAATGTCTGTCAGTAGTATTATTTATTAGTGCGATTTTTTTTAATTTCCATTCATACCAGTTTATAATAGTGAATAAAGAAATTACCAAATTAATATTTAGGCGGACGTCTACTATTTTTTACGGTTTTGAAGAATTCGAATTTTTAAGAATTTCAGGAGAGCGAAGCCGCGGGCAAAGGCTCGTAACGTCTTTTTATAATTCCAGGTTTGAAAGCCTTTTAAAGGGCGAACCCGCGCCGCCGATTTGTCAGTTTAATTGAAGTCGGCATACTGGTTTGATCAGGCTATTGTGGCTATACTAATAAGAGTAATGAGTGATTGGCAATTGCGTTACGTAAGATTTATTTCCTGGAGGCACGGAACTCGGAAGAGCGGTTCTGCGTCTTTGTATCTCGTGAAAGCTCAGCACCCCGATTCTCCTATTCTTAATACAGCACCTGTTTCTGTCCTTATATGACCCAGGTCGATCCTTATTATCAAATATAGATATAGTATCAAAATAAGTAAATTAAGTTCAAGATATTCCGTGTAATTATTTTGAAACATGCTACCCTACCCGTAATAAATATTGAAATGTGTCTGTCTGTTATTATGCACACGGTGTCATAGTTATCTTCGCTTAGTTTTTGTTGTAAACATTTCGAATTTCCCACAATACAGGATTGTCTATGCCAAAAAAGAACACGTATACGGTCGAATTGAGAAATCTTCTCCTTTTTGTAGTCGCTTAAAAATGTAGTTTTTTTAAAATCCTTTATAAAAACACGTAACGTCCGCCAGACGCGGTCGTACGGACCGCGGCGCGGTCTCTTATGAGATTTTATTCAAATTTAATGTTTGCGACCTGTTGAGTTGATATCTGTGTCTGTGGGTGAAGGACGTTTGTCGAACTTTCTACAGAATGTTCGTGTTATATGCAGCGTGACATTGCCTCGTTTACGTATATTTATAAAATTTGCATTATAAAATATTGATAATTACTTTGTGTTTAATTGTAGAATGTGAATGCTGCAAATTGTATTAATACCGAGGTTAATAAAAGTTGAGGCTACAGTTTTATAATTAGTTTGCCTTCCATTTGGCTTTCATAGGAGAAAACTGCACCTAATAAAAAAAATCCTATGCCTATTTTTTCTACACGACATCTAACATATGTATTAATAATTATTATTATTATTTATTGTATCAGAGCTAATAACTAAACCTCTTTTACTTGAAAAGTAGTCTTGTAGATTAGGCAAAGATATTTTGAATATATATAAGGTCCCAATAAATATCGACCTGATTGGCGATGTCAGTCGGTGAAGGCCGCCGCGCTAATTTCACTGTTACCATCAGTTGCGTCACGTGCTCGATGACATTCCGAAGTGAGCTGAGTGTGGACTGCGGCGAGACCGGTGACCACACCGCGTCCACCCCATTATGTAAGTGGTCATCTTTGTTGATGCAATTTCATTTAAGGAATTTTAAGATTTCAAGCTCCGTGCTACCTCTTTCCGCCTCATTGTCTTAGCGCACTATCGTCCTAAGAGCGGCTTGCCGCCCTCACGCTGTAGCCTTTCTAGCGTCTAGGACTAAGCTTAAATTGTACCCCGGGTTGGAGATTTGCATTACACCAATCCAGCTGGGGATAACTATGAGAATAATGAAAACGAGCACTAAAATCTGCTGGAGTGTAAAAATTTTTAAAAGAGCGATAGATTGGCATAATTCAAATTTCGCCCATAAACGCCGTGCTTCGGCATGAATAGACCGGCTCGAGTTCCTTCGCTACGCACTTGCACCCCTTTTGATGTTACGAGTGTCCATGTGCAGTACTTGCTTTTCAATGGGGCGCAACACGCCATATAAAGGGGTGCCTGGCCGTTTCTTGCACCTATGTATTCGAATTGGAGTTTAGGGGGCGCTGAAGAAATCATACCCACGTAGGTAAATACACAAAACCGAAACAAACAATTCTTAACCTACTTTTGTTGTTTATACTGCTGTCATAGATTACTATCATTTCCGTTACATTTTAAATAGATCTTAGATACAAGTCGGAAGACCTCATCGATGGTGACTTAGCACTTGTAAGATCAGTTACGTGTCGAGGTGTTACTCTATTGGGATATATACTCTGTGGAATTATTCAATTCGCTATTGGAAAGTGCTCAATCATTATGCATAGGTTTAGTTATTTAGAATGGTAGTTATCGTGGTTCACAACTTAACGATCACTAAAATGTGTTACTTCATTATGTTACATAAAACATTTCCTATTATTTAAAACGGTGTGTTGGCTTTTGTTGTATATTTATCTGCACGTTATTTGGAGTTCATTGCTCGTGTAACGATTATGCATGTAATTCTTTAATGTAAGTAATAGAAAAACGGTAACGAATCGAACCTCAATAATTTTCTGGTTAGAATATTTAAATTAATAAATCATTAATTAACTTTTATTAATGGTGAATTAAAAATATGTTTAAAATGCTTTAGCCTTATACCTTCAAGTTTAACTTTACATTTGCTGTGCTTCGCAATTATTTAGCTGATAGGTTCTAAATAAAGTGACAAATATCTTGTACTTGCTTCATTCTTTTAGCACCTGTGTTTTTAGGGCGTTTAACATGCAAGTCAAATAATTCGAAGCATTGACACAATATATCGTCACAGTCGTTGAAATTTTTCAAAAAATGTACAATTCGACACGTTCTTCTGTTTTTTTGACCGACTTTTTGTTGGTTTTGTTTTAACGCTTACTAATAAGTGTCGGATAGTCTATCCACAACTATTTTTTACTGATATTGTATGAAAATCTGTCAATAAAATTGTGGATAGCCTTTCAGAAGCTTTACCAGTACGCGGCGAAACAGACTAAAAATTTTAGCTACCTTTCTCCGCCAAAACGGCTGTACGAAATTTTACCAATTTTTTTATGAATATTTAGTCCGTAGGAGTCTGTCCTACGGACTAAATATTCATAAAAAAAGCTGCTTTTTTTGATTGATTTGTATTTATATAATAGTGGGGATAGTGGATTTATAAATGACCAAACGAACTTCTGAGGTGAAGTTCAATCAATATTTTATGAGTCGCTTTATTCGCAGACACAACTTTTGATTATAATTTTAGGTACATTTAACGGTTTATTAATGAAGAATGACTTACATTTTAAATAAAACTAAGTAATAAAATTAGAAGCCAATATCTTAAATGTTTTGGTGTCATATTAAAGTGGTTCGGTTTTTGAATGCCTGATACAAATTTAGATAAATTAAAAAAAAATTAGTTAAACCATAATCACCAAGTTGAGTTACATTTACAGTGGCTAACAGAGAAGATAACTAGTGGCTTTTATACGATTATTCAGAGGCGTGCGGTCGACTCAGTAATTGAGAAGGTAACTTAACTAATTAGTTTATGGCTAAAAAGTAAAAAAGGTTCGCTGAAAAGTATACTTCATATCGCCGGGTTAGTTTCCTAACCGGAGATCGAAACCAACATATTATGTCCAACCAAAATATTCCGAAAATGTTGATTGACAACCAATTTTAAAATGAAAAATGTAATTTGATTTCTTTTAAATGTTTCACAAGTGTTTACTAGGACGACGGGCGCGAAACTTAGCTGGTGAGTTATGTAAGGACAATTTGTATTCTTCTCGTTCATCCACTGGTTAACCACACCCGGTAGCAGTCGCAAGCGGCGGATTCTTCGAGAATAATCTCAGGATTATTTTAGGGTTTTAGGGTTTCGTGGCCAAACGACAAAAAACGAAACCCTTATAGATTCGGTATTTTAGTCTGTCCGTCCGGATGTTACAGCCACTTTTTCTCAAAACTATAGGTAAGGACTATTTTTAACCGACTTCCAAAAACGAGGAGGTTATACCGGCTGTGGATATATATTTTTTTCTGCTTGTTTTCCAGAAGGTACGATATTTTATTAGGTATTTTATGTGCGTTTGAGGCATTCTTAATATGCCCTGGGTATTGTTAATCGTTTCAATACCGGATTATACAGAATGTCTATTAAATACTCATTGTATTTTTTATACAAAATTAAATTACACATTCAAACTCATATTTTTATATCTATTTTGCGTAAATTTAATTTAATTATATATTTAAATTAAGCATAAGTATCATCGAGTAAATTGATTCATAGCCAGTTCATGGACCTACGTCATTTGGTCGAAATGTCAATTACATGACAATCTGTCGGTTGGGTTCGTACATAAAAAGACCAAGATACTTAGGTCCCTCAACTAGCTATAGATTAATTTCCTCGATGGTCAATACGAATTGTTGCGTGCTTGCTGACAAAAAAAAAAACAACAATACAAAGTGCGTGCTGACAAAGGTAAGTCTTTAGAAACATGCAAATGCTGGCGCTTACATAACTGGTATTTAGTTGGTTATTTGTATAGAACTAAATATTTCAATTGTATGCGTAGTCATCAAAAGCTGTGGTTAACTTCTTTTAACTTGTGTAACTCCTAAGTAAATCATATGTAATTGACAGAGAGGGCATTTGTTGCGGTAAAATGTACATTGACGGCCTCTGTGGCTCAGTTGGTAAGCGCGTTGGTAGCTTAAGCCGGGGGTCGCGGGTTCGAATCCCGCCGTCGGAACAAAAAGTTTTTCAATGTTCCTGGGTCTTAAATATGTGGTATCATTTAATAAAAATCTTAAATATGTGTATAGCATAAAAAGTATTAAATATATTTCCGTTCTCTGGTACCTGTAACACAAATCCCTCGAGTACTTAGCACGGGGCCAGACTGACGTGGTGTGAAGAGTCTATAGATATTATGTACAGTTATTGTTAAATTACTAATTTACGCGGCCATATTCCTAGCTTAAATATATAGTGGTGTTTTGACGTATCTACCAATGTTCAGCTTTATGCGAATGGTTCCTGGCCTTCGGCTTTTTTACGCCTAATTTCCTGGGCTATTACTGTGTGACTCACATGGAATTGACTTCTTTCGACCAAATGACGTAGGTCCGTTTACTATTATGCATTCCCCTAATATTGGCGGTAGCGGTCATTAACTATCTGTCAAATATATTGTCATTTCTTTATGGACCGCAATTGACAATACAGTCTTGAGTTCTCAAACAATTAGATTCCGCTATATATTTTTGGATTTTTTTAACCTCGCTTCTCACCAGCCTGATCTGCAGTTACGTATTGGGGTGTAATAGGTTACATTGCAAGGTTTTGGCTTGCCTCAAATACCTACTCAAAATTTGCTACCAGCTGTCGGTTTAGTAGCTCTGTTTCTATTTCTTCAAAGTATTTATTTTAGTGCTCTTTATACATTTAGTTACACAATTTGCACAATGTTTACATATCTACAGATAAAAAAGTGTAATTTACGCAATTCCATAGAATCGGTGTTTACATAACTAACAGCCATACCGCGGCGCGATTCGACTTAGTTGGTTTTGGCAAATCGCTCTAATATTGAAAAGTGTGACTGACTTTTATTGTCTTTGTTTAAATAAAAATGAATGCATGAAATCGATTAAGTAATTAGAACTTTGAATTTGGAACGTTTAGGATTTAGGAATGTATGTCAATATTAAGGGTGTAACAAAATATTAAGTGATAATTAAAGTTTATACGTCCCCTTTTATAGAGTTAACTGTGACAGTAGCAGTGCTGAGAAAAAAATTTTCAAAATCATGTCGCTGGGACGCTTGTCTAAACAAACAACAAAATTTCAGCGCTCCTCCTTGCAGATTGAATTATACATAATAGTGTTCGTAAAAACTTTTTTTTGAGCATTTAAACTTTGAAGTGCGTTTAATACTTCTATGCGTTTAATACTATCTATGCAGAAGCTAACGTTTCCAGCTGCAAATTAGTCGCAATATCGCGTCGTGTACAAGACAAGATAAAACCTACTCAATTTTTTCTCATAAACGATACAATAAAAATTACGAAACATATTTAATATTAAATGGCATTTTAGTAATTAAACATTTTGTAAACAATGTCGAAAATTTACACGTTGAGTCACGACTTTGCTTAACTGTTATATAATAATCCAACATCTAATATGGCTGGTGCGGTATGAGGAGTAGTTATTATGCAATAGACGGTATGTTACCTTAACCTGACCCATATTGCTTGCTAATAAAAACTAAAAGCCTTCCTGCAACACTAGATATCGTTTGTTTAGGCGTCCCGAAGTCTATTATATAAAAATAAGTCGGGTTTTCCTTCCTGACGCTATAACTTCAGGACGCACGAACCGAATTCCACAGTTTTGCATTCGTTGGGAAGGTCTCGGTCTCCGTGAGGCTTATAACAAAAAAATCAGGAAAAAATTCATGACAAAATCATGGAAACAGGGAAAATCATTTTTAGCATACAACGCCATCTCTAATACACAGCATGCACTACAACGGCGCCAGTACGTCGTTTTCGAATTCCACGCGAGCGAAGCCGCGGGCAAAAAAAAGCTAATAGTCGATAAAAAAAGTTTTTTTATCAAATGGCTAGACGCTGCTCGCACTTCCGTTGCTCTTAAATTCGTTTATAGCGCAGAAAATGAGGCTTTTTCGGGGTGAAAATATTATGTGTTTTTCCCAAGATATAAACTATTTTCATATCAAACAGCTGGATCATCGGCACGAGAAGGTGACCGACAGACAGACAAGCTATTGAAATTATAACTATATAGACTGTAAGTTATATAATGATGTTTATTTTAAAGTGCAAATATTTCACAGATAATAATTATTTTATTCTATCTTGGTATTTGTTCGAAGTGAATCTGCATAAAAGAGAGAGATTAATTTTTGTACTACTTTTCACCGTACGATAATGTAGTGTAAATTGTCATCCCATATGATTTTCTTTTCTATTATTGTCTGTATTATTGTCTGTTTTGTCAACCGAATACTTTTAACGTAGAAGGTTTCCCACATTTTTATTGTTGACGTGTTTACGAACACCCGTCACGTCGTTTAAACAAAATATAGAGGACATAACAATATGCCAGCATTGTGTCATAACTTTACGCATTTTCTTTACATAATTTCAGCTCGTATTGTGAGCGGGCGCATGGCTACCGTGGCATCTATTTTCAACGCTCAGATCTTCCAAGTAACAACAGTGACCTTGTGTTTTGGCCGTGTTTATCGTATGTGTGGCTGGTCTTTTCAACATGGCTTTCGAACGCCAAAGAAGGTTAAAGTTTTTTGCGCATATAGCGTGGAAGTCGGTTTTAATTTTTTGTTTAAATTATTTTATTTTTCTGTTTTATTTAACTGTAGGTCAATGACTGTGTTTGAGTTATTTTACATATTCCTTTAAGTTATTTTATATTATTAATTTGAGTTATTTTTTGTATTCAAATAAATTTTATATCCTTGATTGATATTTTTTTATTTTTCTGTTTTATTTAACTGTAGGCCAATGACTGTGTTTGAGTTATTTAATATATTCATTTGAGTTATTTTATATTATTAATTTGAGTTATTTTTTGTAATCCAATAAAGTTTATATCCTTGATTGATATTGACATTGATCACAATTCCAACATTTCCAGATCCCATTACAATTTTTTCTGCTCTTTACTGGTACGGAAACCTTCGTGCATGATTCCAACTCGAACTTGACCGATTTTTAATATAATTTGGAAGCTAATGCGAAAATAAGTCACCTAACGAGAATCAATAAATTCGCGAACTCGCGCAACTTCGTTACAACTTAAACGGATGTGGGGACTTTTACCAAACTCCACCATTATTATCAGTGCAGTTTCGACAGTTTTGAACCTACTCGGGGGTCAGGACTCGCACTGAACGACAAGCTGTCACAGCATGACTTCATGCAAATTGTTAAAATGTTGCTTTATATTATCATTGATGTAACTACCTACCTACAGAATAATCCTATCCTTATAATCGTGCGAGCGCCGGGCGCTATAATATAACATAATATAACATCTTGATGTGTGTTAACTCCTAAGCGCTATTTTGTATTTCAAATATGAACGTTGTAATATAAACTCTTAATAATAGGGCTTAAAGGTTGACTTGTATATTTATTTAGCCAACTTGTTGAAAAAAATCAACTTTATGTTATAATAAGTAGTTTTCGGTGGGGAGAGGACTTTTCATGTAAAGTATATTCCGAGTAAATACAGGAATAAAAATTACATTAGTATATAAAAATTAAAAAACTCAAATTATATTATTTTGTCATATTCTTTAATCTAAAAACTTAATAGTTCCATTTAAGCTAATATTCTGTAGAGTACAACTAAAACCATACTGATTAACCTTCTTATTCATAAAAATATTTAAGCAATGTTTAACTAACGAAGGTTTGCTATCCCTTTCTGACGTGTGACGTTTTCAATTTTCAAGAAAGGGACAGCGAACCTTGATTAGTTTTAGAACATTGATTAAATATGTTTATGAATAAGGTTGTAAATGTGAAACATTCGAATGTAATTGCCTGCGCAAGAAATACGTTAAGGCAACGTCAGTTCGTATAATGTATCGCCCATAGAAAAGACATCAACGAGCAATCTGCGTCTACATAATTGTGCACGAGAAAGTCTCGGTATTATGGCTTTATTCATGGTACTTTTTACTGTACCCACGGGTATATAGGTCGTTGATACCATCTAGACTGGGTTTCGGAAATATTCGTCCTTGACTTCTATAAAATATATTCTATTATATATAGAAAATATTCTTCCAAAGAACGAATGGAAGAATATATTTTCTGCGCATTTTCAATGCCCGAGTTACAAGGCTTTTTGATATGTGTATCAACTAGAGCTTCTGATTAGCTCTTGTCAAAAAATGAACCAATCAATAACTTCTGTTGAAACAACAACCTCTAATATATCTCAACAAAAAACCCCAATTTTGGTTTGCTATAAAAACAAATAAAAAAAGAACATATACACGGTCGAATTGAGAATCCTCCTCCTTTTTTGGAAGTCGGTTAAAGAAAATAATTACTATCACAAACACATTGATGATTCTTGAATCACAATGACGGGTTCGATTACTGCATTGGAACAAGTGAAAATATTGAATTTAATTTGTTCAGGACAATGCAGGCAATTGTTGGCATTAAAAGTCTGGCTTCGCCTGATAATTTATCAGTCGTGTTCTAACACGATACTCTAGTACTCTGGTACGAAGTGGTATCTCTGTTATGTGACCTACACAAAGAAACTTAGTCCTTGACTATTGCACAAAGCGCGAACTCTAGACCACTTTGACGACCTCTGTGGCGCAGTGGTCGAGCACCTTGGTAGCTCACGCCGGGGTTCGCGGGTTTGAATCCCGCCGACGGAACCAAAGTTCCTGGGTCGTGGATGCGTATTAAATATGTGTATCATATAATAAAAATCTTACCGATTTTGATGAATTTTTTTGTGTGTGTTCAAGGGGATTTCAGAATAGTTTAGATTCACAAAATAACTCGGCAGCACAACGTCTGCGGGGTCAACTAGTATATGTGTATAGTATAAAAGTATTAAATGTATACTTCCGTTGTCTGGTACCCGTAACACAAGTCAAGTACTTACCACGGGGCCAGACTGACGTGGTGTGAATCGTCCATAGATATTATTATTATGTCCAAACGTATTTATGTAGTTACGCTCTTTAGTTGACTCAAGACGGACGATCAACAGCGTACGGAAGTCGTAAATTCTGACATTAAATTTGTTACTGATGAGGTTTTAGAGGAACAAATTATTGAAACACCTTTCTAAAAGGAGCACGACGAAAAACTGTATCCGAATATGCCACTACAATTGTGAATTTAACTAAATTGTGCTGACATGTACGTGTCTAAATGTGTCAAGTGACAAGCCCCGCTTACTAACTTAACAGAAAAAATAGAAAGATTTCTTATTATCTGAGTAAGTAGTAACTAAATTTTAATTTGCAACTTGCTACAAAATTTTGTGTTAAGATGCAATCAATAACTTAAAATTTAGTTCAAATTTGGTTACTTACCTATCTACTTAATACGTGTAAACCAGACATAACACTGATGTCGGTGTAGAGAGCTATTATAAAAAGATCTAATCACTCAGCTACCTTCAAATTCACACTCATATTTTAAATGTGAAACACAGTCTGGACGTTTGTCTGCCAATCACTCCAAAACTAAACAGATTTTTATGGAACTATGTATGAAAATAAAGTATTTAGCTGACTTACACAATATTTTTTTTTTTTTTAGCTTTTTGATTCACAAATGTATGTCCCAATTACATGCGGACAGAGCTGCAGGTAATAGCTAGTATATTACTTTAGTTTGTCATTTGGGCTCGGTTGAACATTAAAGATCGAAAGTGATCACCGTGGAGTTGATGACACCATTATTAAGATAGTTCCAGACGGAAACAATTAGCGTCAGTTGAGTAATACTCACAGTCATGTCTGATGCTGTCCTCTTGCGTCACCTCGTTTAGATAACCACTGGTCACTGACTGTCCAATGATTGTGACTTAATGTCCCACTGGTGCGGTGCACCTGGTTCAGAAGTGTGACGTCACAGCCGATGCCCCGTTGAGAAGTAATGTCACTGCCGATGCCCGTTTGAGATGTGACGTCGCTGCCGATGCTCGGTTGAAAAATCACGTCACTGGAGTTGCCCGGTTAAAAATCGACGTCACTGTTGAAGACACTCACGAAATGTCACTGTTGCAGTATGACCTTAGAGCTGTAAAGGGAGGATACTATGAATAGGGATGCTATTTAGGATGATTGGGTAATTTGTTTTTTGACTTGAGTGTAGCAAGTTATTTTACTGTGAAATGGTTTTTTAGGTTAAGTGCTCAAACGATAGTTTGGTCCAACTTTTTGATTCTATTAGGAACTATGAAACTCTATATTTCCTTCAGAAAATATTACTTATGTAGTTCACATTGTTATGCGCATATTTAAAAATAATCGTAACCGATAATATAATCTTGTTATTCGATACATAAGTTGATACTTTTTATTGTACTAGAGTGTTATTTAGTAACAAATCAAGCTTTGTGACAATAATAGGGGCTCTAGAAGTTTTTCGAACAATCGTTGAAAAAATTCATTGCTTAAATGGCTTAGTTGCATTCGATTATGAATGTAGAGCGATGACTTTAAATATTTTCAGGTATTTTAAGTGTTTATTTATTTTTGAGGTCACATTGAATCACTTATTTAGTATTTATTATTTAATACGTGATGTAACCATTAGCTTAGAATTTTATTTTAAAAATATTTTTCCGTATCACGCCATCAATGCATAAATTTTGTAAAAAATATACACACACGCATTATAAAATGTAAAAAACTTTTAATATGAAAAGTTATAAATGAGGTTACATGGTCCGCGTGCTATCCAGATTTTATGTAATACATCTAGACGTTACGTTAGGTTAGCTAATATTACATAGGCACATAACATCTGTAATACCGACTATTACTGCGAATCGAGTTCACTATTTAAAAAATCTATTTTTTTTCTTTGATTTGGAGTGTATGTAAACAAACTTACTAGGGACGCAATTAGCGATCGGTTTGTATTCGCGGCGGGCGACGCGGGCGAGTACGCGGCGTGGACTGGCGCGGCGGAGGCGACGCCGATGGTGCAACGCCGGGATACGTAATGTGTTACGGTCTATGTGGAGCTGTGGGTCGGGGTTGGACCCGACGCCCGCCGCGAATGCCACGGTTTTGCAACGACCCGCCTAGGAAGTGGACGCGAATTTCACGAGTATGATCGCATTACAAAACATGCGAGTGGTTTGCGTTTCGTCAAGAGCTTAGAGATTTTGGGCTTTCCTAGTTTGCGTAATTTTGCGGTTTTTGTGTAGTGAGTTGTGAAGATTATTCGGTATATATTCTGTTTACTGTGATAATGTGCAATCACTGATGCCGTCGGTAAACAAAAATGGCAATGGCCTAGACTATATTTATATTAAATATTCGTTGTAAAGCAATTAAAAGAATGCATGTTTAGGGTTGCCATCTACATAATATGTTACGTCTATGTATTCATATATTTTTTATTTGACGACCTCTGTGGCTCAGTTGGTAAGCGTTGGTAGCTTAAGCCGGGGGTCGCGGGTTCGAATCCCGCCGACGGAGCAAAAAGTTTTTCAATGTTCCTGGGTC
>JAOTAV010072705.1:0-38459 GCA_026546445.1 Cyclargus thomasi | reverse complement strand
TCACACTAATTTGCAAAAAATAATGTTTTTACAGTAAGTTCACACTTCGATATTAACACAGTATTTGCGGTTCAAACCAAAGTTCACTTTTAACTCACTCTATTCTCTGATCATGACTTAAATTCACACTGAATTAATTTTAAAGTGAAGCTAACACAAAACACGTCTGGTCGCAGTCGCGGTCCGCGCGGGGGGGGGGAATAATTTTAAATTTGACATAACGCATCGCAAGTATCACATATCGCTAACAGTTTCGCAGTCAAATGCACGGATCTTGTACGATTCTGTGATTATGTCTTGCATTTAGGTATCCAACTTGATCGTTGAAAGGACCGAATGCAGGTTGTCTAAGTACCCAGAAATTTAAAGCTATAAACTAATCGCCCCGAGTGTGCGCGGACGCATTCAATCAAATCGAACAATGACTACGCAATTTGTCACTTTTTGCTTTCATTTAAACTTCACATAAATAATGTCAAAATAAATTAGCTCACGTTTAATTAATTCATATTATATAACAGAGTAATGAGTACATAGACAGCTTGCTTTCGATGTTAGAAATAACATTAATAATAAAATTTGACATAACGCGTTTCATGTTTCTTATCTTAGACATTTTTAGGGTTTCCTAGCCAAAAAGCAAAAAACGAAACCCTTATAGATTCAGCATGTCTGTCTGTATGTTACAGTAATTTCAGACATCCGTCCGTATGTCACGGTCATTTTCGATTCTTAAGTCCCCGCCAAAATCATCAAATGAACATTGTAATCTCTAATCACATTAGTCAAACATTGACGAAGCGAATTCTTGGTGAAATTAAATTTTTTGCACACCTCGTAAAGCGAGGTTCGGTAATGATTCACTGGAAAATACTCCTACTAAAAAGATTTATTACTGTCATTCTGTCAGTTCTGTCACACTTCTTTCAACATGTGACCAACATTTCCGAAGAAAATCTGAACGAAATCGATACAGCGTTATTTTGAGTGTTAGCAATAGTATGTCGTAATTACTGTTGATGTACGTGGCGTGACACCGTCACTCACGTGTCGAGAACGTTGATACGTTTTATTGTTCTATGCAAAAGCATACCGTATGTTAATTTCTCGTATACACAGTTGTATATAAATCGCCAGTCGACGCGACAAACACGCTTTTTTATATCGTATAAAAATTAGATGATACCCGTCGTGGAATTTTATTAAAATTGGTCAAGCCGTTTCGTGGTTCAGAAATTTTAAATTTTAACAGATATTTATATTTTATCGTCATGGTTATGATTTCTAAAGGCTGAACAAAAGATCCATGTGCAAAATTTTATTTTCTTAGTACGGAACTCATCCTGTACTAGTCATACTCGTGCTTGGCCGTTTTCTTTCCTGTTCACGTCGTTTGGACGACTTCCAGCGAATACACACGTGTTTTAATAAAGAGTTTATAAATCACATGTTTAAGTAATTAAGACTTTTTCAGGAATGTTAACGGCTTAAAAACCATAATTTAAAATCATAAATTTCGTCTCGAATTCAAACAATGGTCATATTGTGTGATTGCTGTAGCGTAAGTAAAAAAAAAATTAAAGTAAAAGTGACATATTTTTGTATATAGTGACAGATTTTGTTAATCTGCCACTTTATCTATATCCTAGAAAGGTGTCCATATTAGGCACGCAGTTATAAAAAGCCTTGCATTACGGTACAAACCACGAGGTCACAAAATTCATGCATATTTTATGCGACCGATTTAATACGCTGTTTACAAACATTTTATATAGTGCATTAATAATAGCGATCTCTCCGTTCGAAATTGCTATACTCCAGTCGCCGTAAGCTCGCATATTTTTTTTAACAGACTATAGGTATAACGTGTCCAATAAATTCCTAATAGCCAAAAAACCTCGTACTGCTTTGCGGCTCAGAAGTTCTTACATACTCGTATCCGGCGCGGAGCCAAATAACTTTTGTCTTTACGTAAGTATTTTGGCTTTATCCTCCTGGCATCAAGAATATATGTTTCAGACTTACTGACACATCCTCATGGAAACGAGCCAGGGACGAACCACTCAATTTCATATAGGCACATTTACTTTTATGAACTTCAGTGTAATTACAACTACTCGTAAATGTAAGCTAAAAATCCACGTTAGCAAGAAAAGCAATATTGAATGCTTGGTGTTGAACCAAACATTCAAAAGCAAGCAACAAAAATAACTAAGATTCATTCACGTTGCTCTTTAAACATAATAAATTCTAAACAATATTTAAATGCAACAAAATGAACTCATTTATTTAGCAAAGTGAAAAATGTTTGTAATAATTTGTACTTGCCAAATCACACGGCCGGCGCTGGCGCCAGGTTAATGACTGTAGGTGCATAATATTCTGTCAATCGATACTAATACTGGCACATATTATATATTCGAAACTGTGTCTGTGTATACGTAAACTCAAATTACCGCTTCAGATAGGTAAGAGGACACTTATTGTACGAAAAGGGAAATTGAGTGGTCGTATTTGGTCGGAATAAGGCAATCTGTCGACTTAGATTCGCGATCTCTATTTGTTTTAACTTCCCGGTATTTATACATTAAGAATAGTTTATATTGTGTTGTTGTTAGGCGCAATGAATTCGAATGACTAATGAAGTGAAACGTAATGATTCTGAAATGAGATGTGAAGTGTCACCTAGACACGGGTGTGCCTCAAAAAATTGGCGCAAAGCCTCTGCATTATCACATATTTTGATTAAGTTTCAATTAACGATACCACATATATAGCATAACCGATTTTTATCGATTTTCCGATGCCATCGATTTCACTAGAATCATCAATAATCATTTTCTCTTTTAATACGCTAATAACAATTACATAATAAGAACGAGTTGTGTCAATGCATGGAGTCTACCGGTTCCACATAACTCTCCTCGTTTACTATTAACGATGACAATTTAGAAAAGTAATACTTTTACTTTTATCGATACTATTAATTTGTTTACCGCTGGAGGCGTGTGCTGTATTACATGATGTAACCAAACCTGATGGATGTTATTTAATTCTGTTACAACAATTATATTATGAGACAGATAGTTATAAAATGCTTGTAAGGTGGTTTTTCTTCCGAGGGGAGCCCGATCATGTCAAGGTAGAGATTAGACTGTTTAAGAATACGAACGGTCATTGCCGTAGGTACTACACTTCGGCATGGGTGGACCGGCTCGACTGGAGTGATACCACGGCCTCGCAGAATACTAGCATGAAACGGCTTTGGGCTGTGTTTCGTTCAGTGAGTGAGTTTACCGGTGGCCCAACTTTCCTATTTACCCTATCCCTATTCCCTCGTAAAGGCCGGCAACGCACTTACGACTCTTCGGATATCACGAGTGTCCAAGAGCGACGGCAATTGCTTTCTATCAGGTAATAACCCGTCTGCTCGCTTGCCTCCTAAGTATCAGAAAAAAAAACTGTAACAGCTTTGCTCTGTGTTTCGTCTGAGTTTACCGGAGGTTTACAAAAATAGTAATAACTTAGATCTTATAAGTAATTAAGGTAGCTGATAATACTACAAGTTACGTTGTACTGTACGTACAGCTGTACATCTTGTTTGCCACACAGATAATATTCTAATCACGAACGCTGTAAAAAACCGCCATTACATACTTCCTTCGATATTTGCCCTCGACAAACAATTATCTGCACATTCAGACAAGAGTGTGTACAACATTGTTAGAGCGATGTACGCGACACTTTCTCTCGAAAACGCCGAGGTATTTTTAGCGAGACAAAAGCGAACGCTATTGGCCAATGCAATTTTTGCACAGGTCAAAATCCCGATTTCCATGCCCAAAAGGACGTTTAATGATCCTGATATGACTCGTTATTCGGAATTTTTACTTTCGTAAGTAGTAATACGATCGGCGAGATAAGATTACGAAGTTTTATTATAAGAACATGTGCAGTAAACGTTTACGAGTTACTTTTGGAGATTGTAAAATGTCTTATTACTTATTAGACTTTTTTGTAGCACACGAACAGTCCAAATCCTTACAGACTTATAGATCTTAAATTTTACTTACGTGTTCTCATTATAAAGTAGGCATCACTAAAAGAACTAATTTTACCCTATGAGAGCTTAATAGATTTAAGTTTCTAGGTCGGTAATACAACACGCGGTGAAATCATCGGAAAAGGCTGGTAGTGAAATAGTGACTAAAGAATAATCTGAAGTAGCTGGTTATACCATTCTACAAGCTACTAGCATTTTAGGAAAAAATCGAAAATCGCGTAAAAACTATGTACTGGATGTTGTGTTGCATGTTATGTATAAGAGATGGCGCTGAATGTAAAAAATGTTTTTCCGTGTTTTTCTGCTTTTCTTTTGCTACAAAACTCACGGAACTCGAGACCTTTCCAACGAATGCAAAACCTTTGTTTTAGCGTCAGGAAGGAAAACCCGACTTATTTTTGTATTACAGATTAATACTGAATAGGCACTGGTTTCTTTGCAGAAGAATGCATGTTTAGCAAATAAAAAATATTATATACAATAGCTAGCAGACCCGACAGACGGTGTCCTTGCGGTCTCGGTTTGTGAATCTAAACCATCCTCGAATTCACCCTAAACACACAAAAAAATTCAGCGAAATCGGTCCAATGGATAAGACGCACACACGCACGCACACGAGAATTATATAATACATATAACTAGCCGACACGGCAAACGTTGTTTTGCCATATAAATAATTTAGGGGGATAAAAATAGATGTTGGCATATTCCCATAGATACCGGATAAGCAGAAAAAATTTAATCAACATCAGTCAAGCCGTTTCGGAGGAGTATAACCAACGAACATTGTGACATGAGAATTTTATATATTAGATAATATTAAGAAGAGAGAATTTTTATGATGATTATTACCATCGTTTTCTAATTTCAAAATGTATAAGACCTTTGTTTGTGAAACCCTAAAGGTCGAATATAGATTCATATCATCCCGCACAATACCGCGTACACACGATAAAGGTCGAAACTTAATTATGTTGTGGTCCGTTCTCACACGACGCATGTCACCTGTTCCCACAGACTTTAGCAACTAACCTTGTATTAAATAATTACATTACATTATACTCATATAATATAGTTTTTAATTGAAGAAATTCGTAGAAAAACTTACTCACTGCGGAGTAAAACATTTTTGGAAAATGGTCAAAAGAATGGTGCATCTCATCATGTATTTATAAAAGTTTTAGTAAGGGGAATAAGCTAAATAAAAATAAAGGTTATTTTGTCGTCCTATGCATGGACTCCAGAATTTTTATATTCGGACTCGAGCTTGTTAGAATTCAGCAAAAATTCTAAGGTCAACTTGATACGACGCGAAAGTCGTCATTCGCTGAATGTTTCAGTGATAACATCGTGTGCACCGCGCCTTAGCACGGCCACGGAATTTTAATGATCATTATTATCTCTTGATAGTCAAGAATTCACGTGGAACATACAAAACTTTGCCCAAAAAGAAGTCACGACCTCATTTCAAGGAGTATTCATGTCAAGCAAAATAAAAAAAAACTATAGGTTATGACAGATCTAGTACAATCTAATACAACTCTAGTAGTATGCTAATCAAAAAACATCTAATACAACTCTAGTAGTATACTAGACAGCCATTAGAAATGGATAAGCCACTACAACTAGAAAGTAAATTAGACTAGCTTTTTAACAAATTCATAAAACAGCTTACCGCCTAAGTGCTGGTAAGGTGGTGGCCTTTTTAGATAACTCTGACCTTAGTAGCTATAAAGATAACTAAAAATATGTATGTTAGTCATAAAATGAGCTGAATAGAATACCATACTTCGAGGTGGCAAATGCTGTGTACTTACAATTTAAATGACAGAAAAAAAATTAATGCCTCATGTCAACTTTTTGTTTCGTCTGTATAAGGCTAATGAGTAATGACAATGTGTATTCAGCATTTGTATTTTTAAGTTCATTGCCCTAACCTGTTTTTATAAAAAAACACGACAATCTATCACGCGTTCCCGCCAAATCGTATTGTAGGCAGTTTTTTGTGTGATGACTTCACCGTGTTCCCGCCACAAATTACAAACCGTTTAACGTTAATTTGCCGATGGTATGACCTCTATTCATATAGGCACAGGGAATGCTTTTGAGGCTCCGGCAATATATAATTGGTGGATCATTCATCATATTTTGTACGCAGGTTTAAGTTCGCTCACCTCTTGCGTAAGGTGTGCCTGTTGCGTATGGATCGCTAATTCCCTTAACACCTATTTAGTAAATGTTAGTCTGTTATGCGTGCGTTTGTTATTGAACATACGAATTCTACAATATCGCTGTTAATTTTTAAGTTGTAGTCGTAAGTGTCTACATAACTGGCATTTTTGTATTTAAAATCTTGAAAGATGATAAGCAGTGTCAATAGTCACTTTTGGTCCTGACAGAATAACAGGTACGTAAAGAAAATGAAGGACGATATTTAAAATGTAAGAAACAAGTCAAATACTTTGCTTAGTCTCACGGCACTTATGATTCATTACCAATTCTTAGCCTGCCAATTGCTCTTTTTTTATGATATTTTGGGGGGCAAGCGAGCAGACGTGTTATCTGATTGTAAGCAACTGCCGTCGGCCATGGACACTTGCGACATTCGAAGAGTTGCACGTGCGTTGCCGAACTTCATGAGGGAACAGGAAATAAGGATAGGTGATTAAAGGAGTTGGGCCACCGGTTAAACTCACTCACTGAGCGAAACGCAGCACAACGCCATTTCACGCTAGTTTTCTGTAAGAACGTGGTATCACTCGGGTCAAGAAGACCCATTCGTGCTCAAGCACGGCTCTCCCACTACAGAGACGCATCAACACAACAAATCATCCATAGTTACTTTATTTAAAATCCTGAGGCTGTTATTTTTATTCTTCCAGCTATCAGTTAAAGTATTTGCATAACGACACATTGTGTGTACTATCCCGATAGAGCGGACCTCCTGTTGATTCGTGTGGGCCTCGAACCTGACGTATTTACGGCTGCATCCTTTATCTATGACCCTTCGTTCTTAGGGCTGCCTCTTGCGCCTATATTTCCTTCTTTGCAACTTCAGGTTTCTGTCTAGGAGTATCGGCAACCCTGAACGGCTCTTAGATCAATCTCGACACGGCCGTGTTCCTAGCGAACATGATTTCGTTAAGCGTGTAACGTTGAGTATCTTATTGGATGCAAAATGCTAAGGCCTTATTTTATTGATCTAAGTTTTCTGATTTATTTTGGCACTGGCGATTGCGATAAGTGTTGTAACATGGCACGTCTATTGCATTGCAATGTTGCGCTGAAAGTTAGTATTGTTTGCGTTATAATACATACACAATAAAAGTCATTAGACGTTTTTAAAACAGTAACAGAGCGTACGGAGCGTATAGTGGACGCACAGCATAAAATACCAATTATCCAATGTCTGGTATTAAAATAAGTTACACGAGCAGTCCTTAAACCGTTAAATGACATAATCAATCGTTAGTAATCACAACTATTTCTATACCGATAATTGTATAATTAAGGTATAATACTCAACAACATAATCTGCAGTGTCATCTCACTGAGTCGTATAAGGTAATCCCAGGTGTCTTTAATCAGGGAGGAGTGTTAAGAAAAACCACTATTACGTAAACGACATAGAGTTGAAAATGCATTATCGTTCTGAGGTAAGCCCTATAGGTCCTATTAGAGGTTGTCCGGTGGCGAGTACTTGAGGTGTGATTGATGGATGTGACTGAGGCCAGACGCTGAGGTTTCACTGCATAAGAGTTCTATCACATTAGCGCGATTTGCAGAAACTCAAATAGACTTCCGTTTTGTAGAAACATAGAATATACTGGGATTCAAAAACATTTGCTTTCAAAAAATCCCAGACATTAAAAAGGCTCATTATTGATTTCCCTTTTCAAAACTACACTTCTTCCACTTCCATAATGATCCCTGTAGGAATGAAGGTTATTTGGAAACGTTTACTTAATGATGGCGACAATTTGAAAGAAAAGCTAGAAGACATTATTACTAAATGAGAAGTTCGTCCAAATAGTTTTTTAAAGGAAAACAAGGAAATTTTAGTTTGGATAGGTGAGCCCGTTATTGGGTTATAATATTACAACAAAGAGTGGCATTCACTTAGATACCAAAAGAACCAGGGGCTCCACGTATGTAATTATGCGAAAGCTGTTCCTATACACGTTGTATATAGAGGCGAGAATGACGAGCTAAGGCAAAATGCCCAATGTATAATGTAAAGTCACTATAACACGTGAAAAACCGGAAACATAGTAATGTATGTAAATGTGATAGGAAACACTAGTGGAGTGGTGAGCACGCGTTATGTTCTAATGGTGCGTTTCATAATACACGGTCAAGGGAAAGCAGATGTTTTAATTTATGGAAAACTTTTTCTTGTTGTTTAATATAACGAGGGTTATAATAATATATTTGACGACCTCTGTGGCGCAGTGGTTGAGCTTTGGTAGCTCACGCCGGGGGTCACGGGTTCGAATCCCACCGACGTAACAAAAACAAAGTTTTTCAATGTTTCTGGGTCATGGATGTAGATTTCGGGATATCTACAATCCTTAATGCTATGTCCTTTCCCTATACTTATATTAAAAATAGTTTTTTACCAATATTAAGGGGCAAGCGAGCAGACGCGTTACCTGATGGAAAGCAACTGCCGTCGCCAATGGACACTCGTGACATCCGAAGAGTTGCAAGTGCGTTACCGGACTATATGAGAGAATTGGAAATGTGAATAGGGAAACGGGGATTACAGAATTTGGACCACTGATAAACTTACTCACTGAACGAAACTCAGCACACATAGCTCAACGCCGTTTCACGCCAGTTTTCTGAGGCCGTGGTATCACTCCGGTCGAGCCGGCCCATTCGTGCCGAAGGTGGCTCTCCCACGGCAAAAACCACAATTCAAAAGCTACGTCGAGATCTCCGTAGGTATATTTTTGTTATGAACTAATACGTTATTAGACGCCCAACGATGTGGAAACAGGGCAGCTAGTAATTATTAGTGTGGTGTGCCATTTCGCAAGTATATATTCTTATCTACAAATTATTCATTATTTCATAACTAACGACGTCCCATTTAGTCTCGTCTAGTTATAACATAACCAGCAAGACGATAACCGATAACAATCAGCAGGTCTAGTGAAGCGCACGGCTCTAATGAACTACTTCCTTGCCGCATACTCGACTAACTTTTTAGCTCACACTTAGCATAACTGGCACAAATATGATGCGTGGCTTTAGTCAGGATATGAGTACAAGTATAATAGCGAAACAGCAGGGCAATCGCGATAAGTTATTTCAAATGAAACGCAAACGAAACTGAAACGTTACTCGACTTTTTGACGTATTTCGTATCGCGCTATCGTTTTGACACCTCAGTGGAACGAAGCTGAACCGTTGTTGGAACTCAAAAGCAACTCAGACGCTGTCAAACGAAAAGTTAGTTCGAAGCTACTTTAGCTCGCACGCAACTCAAACGTTTAGTGTTTTGACGAAAATAGATAAAGAAAGTAAAATTGCTTAAAAAACAATTAATATAATAAATAACCCATATTTTTACGATACTAAGGCTTGTTATTACGGTTTTAATTCAATAAGAAGTGTTTTGATTTTTAGTATTTGACATGTCCATCGAAATTCTACGTAATATATATCACAAAACCTATATTATTATCACGAGTCACTTTTCACTACACTAATAGCGATCATAAAATATAGTAACACATTATCCGAGATTAATTTTAACATTTTCATCAACTACAAAATAAACTTTTCATTTGATCTTATTACACTTGTATTGCATAAACACCAAACGTCGCGTTCATATTTAAGCCAATCAAAATTGAATAAGAAGGGCGCTGATTGGTCCGCTGCAACGTCTGTCACGTTTAGTTGCTTTCGAGTTACACCTGAGGTTCAGTTACGGTTGGAACATGGCACGAATGTCAGCACGATACCAAAATTTGTTAAACCGCAGTGGAGCTGAACCGTAGCTGAAACATAACCGAAGCAAATGCTAACCTGAATTGAAACGTTTGAAAGTAGCGCGATTGCCCTGCTGATGACAAAGCCCAACTCACTACACCTCCTTCCCTATCCCTATTCCCGTAGCCTACTTCTTCAGTTAAAAAGGCCGGCAACGCATTTGCAACGCTTCTGAGAAACCCATTTCATAAACCTGAGGTAGGTTTTCCACCTTCAGAGTTCAGACTCTCACAAAAATTATAGATGCATACATATTAATGCATCTTAACATATTAAGTCCTTCATTACTCAAACTTGATTTAAATTCTCGAGCATTTACTGTACGAAATTAATTAGATATGGTACTACTACACGACTGCTCAGTCAAATGGGCTTTACTCGTCCAACGACTGGTATATAACGCACGCATTGATTGATCTAGCACACTCTGCTAGCGGATTGCATGTACCGCGACGCGCTGGAAAGTAGGTCGGACAGCGTCACTTGTCACTCCCTACACGGCACTACATTTTCCGATCCGATCCTATCTGATGGCATGCGATCGATAAGCTCTAGTTAGGTAAGTAGGGATGCGATACGTAAAGCTAAGTTTTGTATAAAAATACAATATTTTTTTTTTAAATACCATGATGCAACTAGACTGCCACTCGATTGCGATATATCGTTTCGATTTGTAGTAACAGAAATGGTTTGACATCAGCAAATAAGTATAAAAACCCTCATACGAATATATCAAAAAAATACCTTAAACAATCTGCTACTAAAATCTGGTCGACAATAATTCAAAAGATTTCTCCCTTAAAGAAGGAATAGCTAATTTCGCTAAACATTAAACACAAGTTTAAGATATTAAGGTTCTCTGTGAATGTGTGTATTCAGTAAGAGTCAGGACCGATCAATCACGACATCTCAATAAGAACGTTCCCACGACCGGGAATGGGAATTCTCGGGGGAATTCTGACCAATTAGCCCGAGAATCCGATCAATACAATCGGTATCGGTAAGGATATTGTTACAGAATTAATAAAACCAATAAACGAGACTTTAACTGGATTCGGCTGGTCTTTTGAGAGCCAGTTTGGATTTCGGTAAATTAAACTGAATATTAAACTGAAATAATTTTATATTAACAGTCGTTACATAATTTTATTTTACTGCAAAAGATCTCTGAGCTCTGAAGAAACTCATATCGATGAGGAATGTACTAACATATGACCAAAAGAATGCCGAGCACGCCACAAATAAATCATATCACCACGCGGCGGAGCACTCGATAGAAATCTGAATGGGTCCTCCGTCGTAAAACTCATTGTAAAAAGGTCGTCGACTCCCCGCATTGTGATTCATCGCTATCCACGAATCGTAGTAATCTCTTTAATTGAAAACATCAATCGGAATTCAATCGACGAATCTTCGACTGTTATTAATTCTCCCGTCGACGTTTTATTACGTCTCGTGTACAAAGCGTTCGTAATAAATTACATATCGTTCTAATAGACATGCCACAATCGTGCTTCGACGGCGCATTACTACAATGTAAACTCGGATGTCGGGGCATTAAATTCCATAAACATAAATTGCAATTCGAGCGTGGGTTCGAGTTCGGCGACCGCGGTGTCCGTATGTCAGGTGAGGATCGCACGACGCACGATTTACGCCGATGGTTGTAACCACCTGCGTTTAATTTCACTAACGCCGGAGCGAGGGACGATAATAGTTAGATTGGTTCTGTCGATGCGCGGGCAATTCGATCGCCTGTTTCGCGCCAGAGGTGCGAAACCGGCATGTTAAACGCCGCGAATTGTCGAATAAACACGCAACATTCCATGAAAGTCGGTACGCTTACAATGCTAGAGTCAATAAATAAACTGTGCTAACACGATTTGCGGCAACATGTATCTCATTCATTGTTCAAATAATGCAAAACTTAATGTTTGTTAAACGGTACTCCAAACACGTAACATTTAACCTAATCTTACGGTTCATAATTTGATAAAGCATCATTAGAGGTCTTCTATTTACTTGTACATTAATAGCTTTACGCATACACCTTAAAGTTTTATTAAATAGCATTTAAATGTTATCTTGAGATATCAACAGCTTTCTTACATAAACAATACCTCCCGCTGTGTTTCACTATGAGACATCACAGGGTTCCAAAATTTCTCTCATATTTTGTCTAATTTTAAAGGGTTCTACGAAATAGTTTCTTACTCGACATAATCTATAGTAGAACTTATTTGATACTTGAAGTTAAACATTTATTTGAAAATAGCGATACTAAACAGTGCAACCGAAGGCACTGCCGCCCTAAAAAGGTCACTTCGGAATATTGCCAACAGCAATTCATTTTGTCATTATATTGTAAAGAACTACTAATTTTGCAAATCAGTGATTTCACAACCAATTTAAATTGACTTTGATGTAACTTTTTTGTTAAAACTAATCGATTTTTTAACAAAATGTACTAAAATGAGTTGTAAAGCAATTTCTTTGCAATATTGCTATAACAACATTTTAGGTCCCCAGTTCCCTGGAAACGCCAACGTGCCTTTTTGGTGCAACCTTCTACTTTTCCTAAACTTGTTTCTATCGAATAGACTCCGAAACACTGAATAATTTATGATGAAGACTAACATAATTGAAGACGTAAGTGGATAAAGCAGAACTTTATTATTTAGTCTAACCACAACTTTATTTGACAGATGTTATATGAAGAATCTGTCAAAAAAGTTGTAAATAGCCTAACAGAAACTTTATCTGTAACCGGTGAAACAGGCCCTTCATCTTCTAGTGTACATGTACTCCCTTTCATCAGGTGACTCTTTCGCTCCTTTGAACTTTAACTGCCCAGTAAGTAGCCACGCCGACTGCTGGTGTTTTGGCCAGCATTCTCACGCTTTCAACTGAGTGATGAGCATCGACACGGACCATTGTTTATCGGAACCAGTTTCTAGAATATTCGAGTGTCCGTTGAAGAGAGGAACAGACGTTATCACGATTAGATTTATCATCTCTATTATTTAAGTGGTATTAATGACTGGTACTTTCTTTATCTTTTGCTACCACTTTTAAATGGAACTATCCGCTCAAATTCCATAGTCATTTAAATGCGAAAGTGCGTTTGTCTTTTTGTCTATTACGAATGAGCTATTATGCATTTGCTCATGATTGGCTGTATGGTTCATTAAGCCTATGTCAAATTTTTATACTAACCGCAGTCGTCAACAACAAAGTGACGACACAATACTTTGTTTACGCGTTTTGTCTGGAAAAGATACATTTTTTGTCAGAGGGTAATGAACCATACCGCCAATCTTGAGCAAATTTACAATAGTGATCCGATTCTAGAGTTTTCTCATATGAAAATCAGCTAGCCGATCTCATAAGCTAGAATTAGGTGACATTCGTCTAAGTGGGCAGTAGTGTCAGAATAAGCATCACAGAGTATGCCGACTTCGAACAAAGTTTAAAATCGGTACGATTTCGACAACTTCGTAAGGGCTATAAGCATACAGCAAGACAGTCGGGTCGCTGTCATTCTATTCATTGTGGTAGTGTGATGGTGACGTAGTTAATTAATTCCGTTGTTTTGGTACAACCCTAACCCAATAGACACTGGACATCCCACCTCCAGTTCCAGTCGGCCAACTTAAGTAACAAGTCGTAAACAGTTAATATACAGCGAAAGTCCGACTCTTGTATTATTACTAGTAGTTACTACTGTGTAATTAGGTGTAATATAATATTATTTTCCTTCATTATGTCTATCGCGTTATTGCAGACTGTAAGGAGTTAAACTGACTGCAATTGTAAAATATATGTTTTTGTTCATACAAGCATCTATATCTCCTTATCTAACTTTCTTTGTTTTTACATAGGTAAAAACCTTATCTTATCATTATCAGTCATATTACTCATATAGTATTTATTGAACTCATATTATCAGTATTATCTTAGTCTAAATTCAAAAAAGAAAAAATACAAATGTTCCTTTAGAGTCTATAAATAAAGGAAAGATATCTCGACAAATTTTTGCTCTACCGGTGAATGCCATCTACAAATATCTCTGTTCATCGACCTCACCACGTGTTGATAATGTAAACAAACATTTTACATATTATGTGAATTAATAAACAGCAGGAAACCCTTCCTAGTAGGGCTATTTAGAGAGCACGCGCAGACTCCGCGGCGACTAGAGTTAAACTCCTTTATTTCGGTCATTACAATTTACTTTGTAGGTGTCGTTAGAAATAAGTTCCATTTTTAAGTTGACTGTTCGAATTATTCGTTCTAGAGTGATCTATTATTAGAACATAACTTAAAATATGAGACTTACTTAGAATCACCACGTTCGCCAATTTGTTGATGTGTGCTTACCTGAAATAAGACAAAATGATAATTAATTCAACAGATCATGAGACTAAAATTCGAACATGAATAAATCCTAAATAACAAAACATATAATATAGCATCGGTTACAAATAGCACACATAATTTAACAAATCAAATAAAATATTCTATAAGACAGAAAGTGCGAAGGAAAAATTGGTATTGCCCTTGTGTTATAAAATGTTAGTCATCCACTTCATGCATTTACGTCTTCATTACAAACTGCAATCTCAGTCCTGCAGTTATCTTCGCATCTCTACGAATTTCCATATCACCCAGTTAACACACGGGCGCTTTCTCGACCCAATTAGGTTTCACGACGGAAAGGATATGAGACGATCGCAGATAAGGTGGACATGTTGTTTGTACCACTACATCACCACTGTGTCACCACTATATAACCTGGTATACATCTCGTTGTCGGGGTAATTACACGGCCCTGATAGAACACTTGACCATCTACCCACATTTGCCTGGATTACTTTAACTGTATTCTATAAATTGCCGGCATTACGAGAGACTTTTTAAAATAGGCACGGCACAAGTCGTTTACAGCAAACTTTTCCACGGAAGAATTCAAGTGTTAAAATTGAAAAAATTATAGCATTATGTCCTAAAATATATTTTTTCTAGTATTTTTTACTGTGTCCGTGGTAGTAGGAGAAGAGTTTATGGCCGATTTGAGTATCGAACGCCTGTAAGGCTAAAAATTCCTTTGGTGATTAATCATAACATACTAAGCACGGTAATGCAACTTCTTAGCCCTGCATATTATCAAGCAATACACTTTTGAAAACATCGAAAAGCATGAAAAAAACTTAGTTCTGTAAGCTTGAAATTTGCATATGTGTTTGTCTGAGCTATGAAAAGGACGGGGTTCTGACTTGCACAAGTCCTTGCCAGGCGATGAAAAAGATACTTCTAGCTTAAGCTGGACACTTTAATAGACTATTTGTTTTACCTTCTTTATTTGTTAACCAATTTCAGTATAATAAAGACGTGCCCCCTTTAATTATAAAAATATTTAAGCAATGTTTAACTAATGAAGGTTCGCTGTCCCTTTCTGTGGTGTGACGTTTTCAAAATCCCAGAAAGGGACAGCGAACCTTGATTAGTTTAACATTGCTTAGCTATTTTATGTAAAAAGGGGGCTAATGTTAAGTTATGTCCAGCGCAATATATTACTGAAGACCATATACTAATCGGTTAAGCAATTTTTGAAATGTGAGAGTTAGTTCTGAGTTTTTAAACCCAAGGTGTGAAAACCATATTGCTTAAGATTTCGATGCATACGCGCATACGTCTTAACTAAGAATTGGCACTCTGAACTTTTTCTGCAAAATCTCATCAAAATCGTTGATTCCTTTCAAGCGTACTAATTTTATCTATCCAACTAAAATAACAAAAAAATTTCCTTTCTATGATAGTAAAAATAAATAGATATTATATGCAAATACCATAAAAAATCTCTGCTCTATTTTTATCAGGGCTTGTATTACGCAACAGACTTTAAGTAAAGTATACAAAGAAGTTTTATTCGTGTGAAAACACGTGCTGGCGCCTGCACGCCGGAAGCCAGCGGGACCGGCACTGGCATACATTTTATACCGGCAGGTCAATCCACTTCACCCGTGTTTTAATACACCATAAAACCTTTTACGTATTCTATGGGCATCTTTGTCGATACTACAATATTAACACTATGTTAAAGAAATCGTTCGTTGTTAAATTATAACACTTTGAAAGGAATTTCGGTGACTTTCGTTAAATTAACTTTAATAACGAGATTGAATGTTAAGTAAGTCTAAAATGTTTTACATTTACAATATCATAATAACCCTAGAGCCAACAAAAAACAAGTTTTCTTATAGGTAAAAACGACCAGCAAATATAGAGTTTCGAGTGGTATACAGTTTTGAAAGCGTACCTAAACTTCGATAAGATGAAAAGCTCAGTATTAATTCATTTTTCTTGGGATATCTAAAGGAATCTCGTTTCCCCCAGACACCTATGATAGTTACCTTCCACAGCCAGATCCAATCCAAGTTAAATAATTTAGGCACATTAGGCAGTTTTATTTTTAGCAAATCCAATTAAAGGGCGTTAAACTTAACTCAAACTCTGTTTAAACTAAATCTCTCTAGGTGTTTCTACAAAGAAGCCGCAGCGACCACACACGCCCGTTTGATCCCTTCAACTTACCCTGTCTCCGATAAATTCCGATTACATAGTAACTTCAGTACTCAGAAAGTAAAGTTTAAAGCCTAAGCTATCTAAAAACTAAATGAATTGAAAATATTGAAACCTCTCTGTGTGTTCGGCTCCGTCTTTGAATTATTAATGTTATAATATATCCTCAACACTTTGCCGTAACATTTTAAATTATGTAAAAAAAAGGGTTTGAGCGAGCAAGTGAATTACCTACTACAGACGCAAGGCCGTTACTACTAACACACACACAGTAGCGATACAACTTCTTTATCAATTTAACGGCCTTGCATTGTTAAATATTGTATTCACACAAAGGTAGAAATAAATTAGTACTTACAGGCCCTAATATTTAGTAGAAGTATAATATTTCCCAACTATAAAACACCAATATTAAACAGCGCAATATTTTCGTGGATACATAAATCATTCGTATAACCCACCGTTAATTAAGTTAATTGGTGTTTAAGGTTTAACTAAGCTTATCTTGTAGATAACGGTAGCTGGAATTTGTTAAGACTACTGGTTATATTAATTGGATTCTATACTATAATTCGAGTCACCATTCACCAAGATATTAATTTTCTCAGGACAGAAAATTCGATGTGAGACAAAAAAAATATCCTGCTTGGAAGTCGAAAAAGGTCATAAATCTAATTTATCCAAAGTAGTAAATGAGGAAGCTACAAACAATAAAATATTACGTATTCACAAACACAAACTAATATTATAGGATCAATTTGAAGAAGTTTAAGCTGGTTGAAGTCATAAATAGATGTTTTCCAAAGGGTTGAATTTAATCAGGATGTATAAATTAATATTCACTACCACAGTGTTAATTCCTTTGATAAGATTCGAGTAATAAAGGGCGATAATTGGGCTATTCAGAAATAGGGATAATCCCAAGGGAAATTTACTTTGAAACTCATCGAGTTCAAGAGAAGAAGAAGAGTTTCACACTGAGACAAATCCCTTGAACTTCATTCATGATTAGATTAGTTTCCTTGCTGGAAATTATTGTTTCTAAACATTATAAGATACAAACACTTAAGATTTTAACCGTTTGATAATAGGATGCTGTCTAAACTTTATTGTCAAATTTAGCTGCCAAGTTTTCACTGAACAATCGAGCTGCAATGCTGCACTTCAGGGAATATCGGACAAAACAACAGTGACACGAGAAGCTCTGATGCCAAATGAAATTACAGCAAACTGCGGCAAAACAAAGAGGAATACCAAATAACAGACCGTCATTAGAGAATCGCATCCTTTAATGACCGCATAGACTATCAATCACGTCCACGTAGACATAACTTAGAGTTAAAAGGATACAGTAGCAAGAAGACCGACGGAAAAAATAAAACGAATCGTCTATTCAAAGTTCACAGAATTCCATATTAGTCAGTACCTCATTGAAGCACCATAAAAAGGTACTCGAAGAACAAAACGTCAATTAATTATGTTAAAGATAGCTTCGTATGCGTATCTCCGCATCTCCAATAGTTCATTTTCAATCAATTGGCGGGCAATAAACTATCTGTGACCACCACCGTCTTGTTTGTTCGCTGGAAACGATTGTCGTACATACATTATTCCCGCGCTTTAAGATTTATATTCCTCCATCAGTGATCTGTAATTACTTCGTCTTTCGCGCCATTTACGCCGCCAGCTAAATTGACATGAACTGCCATAATAACAGAGTCCATTTTAAAGTGTCGAGGGATATGATAAGCTCAGCGCTCGGGGCATGGACGCGCATATCTTAGGATCTCGGTGTACATGCAGTGAATTCATTAAGCGGGGCCAGTATGTGTGTAAATAGAACGGAAGCTGTGTACATAAGTCGGTTGTAGATAACTTTTATATTGTTTATGCTACAAGCTTGGGCTCCTTTCCAGCACTTTCAAACATCATCTACGATTCAGCGATAAGGTAAGTGGTTGAAAATCATGTAAATTTTTTACAGTAAAGCAAAAAACAATGCCAATTAAAAAGCAAAAAGAAACCAGAATTTGCATCGCGGAGCACAAAACTTTTGGCTACAATTCAAAGGCCCGTTGCTTTACAAACAGCGCTATTCGTCCGGCCCGACAACTTGAATGCAGACGGTATAATTCCGAAAAGCAACGATGAAAAATTCATATCCATCTTCCACTTGCCGCGTCTGGGCTCTCGAGACGCTTTGTGCGAGTTATCTCCGAGCCTCTCCGCCGCGCTGGGGCGATGCTGATTAACGAGCGAGGTGAACGACCTTGGCATTGGGGTAGGTTATGCTATACAAATGCAACCGTTTCGTCAATTCCTAAGTAGTTTTTTTAAATAAATTTAAACTCGTTTATCTCAACATTAGTTTCTGAGCCGACACAGACCATTCCTGGAAACAATTGCTTCGATTTATACCGGGGCTTCCGCAAAGCGAATTATCTGCATGTAGACTGTAAAGTATTTAGAGAAATGGAGAGCGATCTACATACAATTGATTCAATCGATTCTACATCTCGATTGGAAACTCGCTATGGGATTCTTCCGAGGCGAGTTGCCCCACGCTTGCATAATCGGCCGGTAGAATATCCGAACATTGCGTTAATATTCTCTTCGTATGTAGCAATTTAAGCTACTGCTTTTTCATGAGCACTGAATATTAAAATACTTTGTACAGTTTGCTGTGAATAGTTTTCGTTCCCTTGTTGCGTTTATATACCTGTTCTTAGTTTCAGGACGACTCACAATTCGAGTTGCAGATTTCCTTCATCAATCAGAAGTATTACAGGTTCCTCATAAATTTGAAGCGATGCGCAACAAAATGTGATCATACCAACAAAGTTCTCCAATCCACTTCCTTCATAAATGGTGAGTGGATTCAATGATATTATATTTCCACTAGAGTTGCGTCTGGTTAACGATGCCGGGAGTTTACGAGCGGGTTATTTTGGAAGTCCTGCTGCCTGTCCGTCTGCGGCTCCCCACTTTATTGTGATTCGGGATGAGATATTTACTGTGGCGGCGCGTCTGCTCCTCGCTTGCGTCACTGCCACTAACAAGCCCGATACAATTTGATCCAAACACTTTATTATCATTAACCGCATCAACAAAGTTTTGTATTCGATTCCCATATATTTTTATTTGCAACTCCTATAAGCCTCTTAGCAATATAACATAAGCAGAAAACACCAGTTAACTAAGGTTCAATTTAATTAGGCTATCTCCTATCATGTGCTCTTGAAAAACCCCTCTTTAATATACACTGCGTAGTCAATTTTCTTCATAGTTGAGCAAAAAAACGAAAACCTTTTTAATGGCCGTTATAAAGGGTTGTAGGTCCTCAACCACACTCATACGGCTCTTCCGTGAAGAACTCGACGAGTATATTGTTGCAAGGGTTCGGGACACTCCGCAACAAAGGGCCCCGAGTGGAGCACTCTCCAAATTACTTGGACTGGAAGAAAGAGCTCACACGGAGGGTCCGTACCTACAATTATGAGGAAATGCGCGTATTAGTCTAGAGTCTAGACAAATTATGTGGCGTGTTAAAACATTATTGCAGTCTAGACTTTAAAATAGTCTGCTCTTTTAAGATAGAACCCTTTTCAAACGAATGCCTTACAGCAATTACATCTTTTTTTATATTGAAGCTGTTAGGTCGTGGTTCTAATTTTCGAATATCCCACGCATGCGATAATCGATACCCCCAAAAACCATTGTATTAAGACATGAGGGCGTGAAAAAAATCGCGTCCATTCAGTACACCCTCCTCAATTTGAAGGTCCGCGTAATAAGGCACCCAGCTGAGAGCAGTTGCATTCATTTTCCCCTTGTTGGGAAGACCTGCTGTGATGTCATATATGGTATTGGCATATTATAAGCGCTCATTTTATGTTTAAATTACAGGGGCTATATGGGTGACAGTGCCGTTTAATAAAGTCAGATTACAGCTAGTATTTTGTGTGATCATTGATGATTGACCAATAATTTCAATAGAAACTTAGGTTTTATTTGCTACAATGTATTTAAAACCTTTTTTTGTCACAGCAATATACCTTTATTTTGTTACAGCATATCATTTTTTTAACGCGATAAAATCATCTACAAAGGGTCTATATTTAGTTTCTTAGTAATTCTCCACATTGAGTCATTACAGTAGTAAAAGGTCTAAGTGATATGTCAATCCGCTTCCAAAGAAAAATAAACTTTATTCAGGCGATATACAACTGAAAACGCCACAAAAAGGTCGAAGGGAATAATTTTATATGGTAATAAATAATAATGGATCGTCTCCGGCCTTGGCGAAATTAGTCAGCGTCGCGCCGTTGTAAATTGTCATTTTATGCCGCGACAAAATCTGTAGCTACCTTGATTCCCGACGAGAAAATAAATGACAGCATAATTTACCGGATTACCATACGACGTAAGAGCCTTTCGCCCACGGGATTATTCTTTTGTCCGCCTCTCAGGAGCAATTTCTTCGACAATAAATGAAAAATCACTGTTAGCTTTTTTTGAAATGTTATAAATTATTTACTTACCATGACAATCACGTTATCTGTATTCGTAAGATAGGTGATTCTCTTTGGCGTGTGTTTTTCATCTTTTATCTGGTGCCTCCTGTCGAAAGCTATACACATGATTACGTAATATTGAGGTTGGTCTATTATCAGACACGTTTGTTAGATGTTGTTGAATGAGACCAGTGTGTCGATGATTTCCAGATATGTTTTTTATTTTATCACATTTTCTTTATAAAGTATTGTATTATCTTCAGAATAAAGAAAATCCAATCGTTGTTGAGACGATAAGGAGCCGGCCATTAAAATTTTATAACGCAGAACAGAGTTTCTAAGCGGTAAAATTTATTGTCACTTAAAAGTGAAATTTATAAATTCGATCGACGTCGAGGCTACGGTTTCTAGAGTTTTCACTTTTTTATTAAGGATCGAGTTTTTATGTTATCTTTAAAATGGCATTGTATTCTGAATTTGAATATTTTATAGATCAACGTCAACATTATCTACGAATTAATTTCACCAAAACACAACATGTTTTGATAGACTGGCTTTTATTGTTGCAACATTGAAAATAAGCGGTGATTAAAATGTAAATTAGAACTTTATTGGCATTCAAATCATTCGTCTTATAATCAGATCAAGTTTTTTTTTCTGGTTTCGACGTTTGACCGCTCATCCATGAGTCCGTTCAGACGTCTATTGATTGAGATACGAGATATCTCACCAAATCACGCTAAAGAAATTATGAGTACACCAGAAGCACACTTAATTTTCTTGGCGTCTTATATATTCTTGGCTGCAAACTTATTTATACGTCATATGTGCTCTAAACATAGATTACAAAAGCATAACTTAGGGGTGCAAAATATCAAATTTTTCCTAGGTTTTAGTCTCATCTTGTGTGTCAAGATAGCGTGAATGCTTAATGTATAAGTAAGGAACTAAAGCTTTGATTAAGAAATGTAGCTTATATCCACGGGTTCGCTAGCGTTAAAAAACATTTTCATAAATACTTTCATCCTCTATTTTATCCCATTGGGAGTAAAATTCATTAAAATCCCTACATAGCGGGTGCCTACGTCATATCATCTATCAGTCACCTTTCAGTTTTACGCATTTCAAAATAAAAAAAAACACCGAATGAAGAAATTAGAAGTGAGAACCTACGGCTTCAAGTGGCGACAGATCAAAAGTATCTACGTGTTAGGTACGTGGTTACAGGGCGACAAAGGGCAATGGGACAATTACATTGATTGCAAGTATAGCTCTAATTGAGTCATCAGCTACCAATTATCACACTGTAACATCTGACATTAAATCATTAACGCGTAACTCATAATTGACATCGTAGAGTACACCTACAGGTTTTTGTAGAGCTAATTAGGGCTGATAGGTAAAAGCTAAAAATGGGTTGATTATTAGCACGCCCATTTCGTTTTTCTTAGACAAAACCCTTCTAAACCTGAGAAAATAATTTCGTTAGTGTCGACGGATCTTACCTATTTATTTATTTCTTTATGCCTGTTACTTTGGTTGGACTGCTTCTATTTTGATGTTTGATATGACTTTAGCTGTTGGCATGGGTGTATATTATATAGCTTTGAAAAGGAGGGGTTTTGAGTCATGTTTTTTATACGATAAGAGGCTAACGAGCTGGGTTAGCTGAAGAAACCCAACTTCCATCGCCTTCTTAAATCATAGACACTCGCAACATCAGAAGTGTTGCAGAAAATGTTTTAGAAATCTAAACTATTTTTTTAAATAAATATCAGAAAGAAATCGGTGCGGTACATATTTTATTATTGCCGATTGGGCAAGTAAGACGGATAGCAATAGAGGGGGTCTAGTGCTAGGTAGGACGTAAAAAAAATGTATCTTTTCACTTATTAAATTTTCCGATACCTTCCTGTTTGGATTAAAACGTTCCCAACACCAATTTGGAAATTTCTCTCGAAAAATCCACAAAGGAGGATTTCACGAGAACGATTCTCGTCATCTCACGACCCGAAGTCACCGTTCGCTTGAGTGAATCTTAAATGTCAATATAATAAGGTGTAATTACGATTAAACAGCTTCTCCTTTCATCTCGTCCCGTTAAATTTAATAATTATCGACATTTTAAACGCTCCGCCGAAAACGGCCGAAACGTTCATGGTATGACGAGAATTATACGAACGGCTAAGGGTCAACTCCGCTGGCGCAGAGTTAACCGTAAATATGACTTTTTGACTAAAGCATATCCAGCTCTTAATATTAATCTATTACATACGTATAAAGACGACGCGCGTTAACTCAATGCTAATAAACTATATTCAATGTTAGTCGTTTAGAAGAATCAATGTTTTGTACCTGTATTTCAGGTAACAAAGAAGGCTTAAGGCAAAGGAGACAAGAATTCTGCATACTTGAACGCATAGAGAGTAAATTTTTTATAAGTAAAGGAGCACTAACTAACTCTACAACTAATAGTATTTAACGTTATTGAGAAGTAATTACAAAACACGTCAAGGAATACATCTCTATTCTCTACATATTAAAGGAATATGCTAAACCTAATGCGGGAATAAATTCTGAAGACTACATCAAAATCACTTCGCACTGAAGATTTAAGCGCAGAAAACCGAGAGAAATCCAGTAATAGGACAGTCTAGAAGCTATAAACAAAAAGTTATAGTCGTCCACTACAACATCGTGCCACGCGAAACCCACCCTTGAGGCTACGCAACAAGGTGTCTATTGCTGAACACGAGTTGCCCAATAAAATATTCTGTCCCATACTCAACAATTACTCATACACGTCGCAAGCGTACGCCCTAATGAACGCCGCGAAGATTGTATTAGAGACGACTAATATGCGTCTCTCTCGAAATTCATTACATTAATATAAGGGTATTAAATTTCAGAGCTCATAAAATGTACGTGTACCATCGATTATGATGTCTCTACGTGGTATCAGGCTACATGTTGATATTTAATGTGGACGCAACTAACGTGAATAAGCTTCTAAAGGCGGCCCTTCGAGCCTCGCCCAATTTGCTCTGTGTGCAAAGCGGTAGCAGCTTGGCTGATCGGTCGCTAGACAATGAATCTATAGCCTCATTCATAGTGGGGTTTTATTTGTTTCTACGTCAGTCGCAGTTGCGGTCCGCAAAGATCGGTGAGCTTCTTGTAACCCAATGTCGAGACGTGTTAGCCCATGGGAAAAAAAGCAATGACAAAGAAATTCTTATCATATTTCTATAATTATATAAATTCGCGACCATGGTAACAATATTAACCATCATAGCTAAACTTGGAGTTTATTTGATTTGATTGTGTGATTGTTAAAGATTTTTATAAAATTATTTTTCATTCTTTGTTCTTCTTCTTTATAAAAACTATGAGGAAAGTCAAAAAAAAAAATAGTTTTCTGTATCCTAAAGCGTCGTAACTTTAGTAAGTTATCACTTATCATAAATCATGTGACTTCACAACAATTTACTGGCGTTATGTACGCTATAATTGACCGGACAAAAAACACCGTCACTAAATCGTGAGAGTTTAACAAGTCTAACGTGTACCGCGATTCGCGACGCCCGCGCTATCGTTGTCTATTATCTGTTTAATAAACTGCCAATAGGCTGCGCTATAAATAGTTTTAGGTTGAAATTATCTCGTTTATAAATATTTATCGTTCCAATAAGGCGACTAACCATAAGCAGTTCTGTCGTGTGATAAAGACCGGTTGATTAATTTGATGTCGCTTCCATACATATATGTATTTGTGTCATTGACTCGACCGGCGTAAGGGCGTTTGTGCACTTGCCTATTGTATTTGCAAGCTTTTATACGACAATACCGGACCCGACAGACGTTATCGAACCTCTTCTTATGAAGAAAGATACGTTTTTGATTTCATTCACGGTGATCAATTTTATGGGGCATTTTTATTCATTATTAACCAAGTACAAAGTTACAACTGCCATATTTTTTGTCACCGATTCACCGCTCTGAGATGAAGATTGATCGCGTTAAAACTTTATGTGAACTATAGTTTTACATAGGACTAAAGTGTCTGGGGTGAAGCTGCGAGGACTGAAGCGCTCGGCGTAGTACGTAAAATATCCGAGTTAAAAAATGTTTCCATGAAATTTACTGCGTCGTTTAGACAATTGTCATACTCGAATTCACACTACATTTTTATGACAGTAAATGACCATATACCCTATTAAATTTTTAATATTAATACGCGTGCGGAAAACTTTACAAAGTTTTCCGCTCGCGTATTAATATTAAAAATTTAAAACCCTTTTTACGAAAGATGTGTAGATGTAAAATCATGAAATTTCTTCCAGTTATAGTTTCCTCCTCCAGGAGGAGCGTGGAATCCCAATATTATTTTACAGTATGCTTTAATCTTGTATATTATTAAAAGATAAAATGCTACGCACACTACAACACGCACACAATAATATTTTAACATGACACGAAAATGAAATACACGAAATATTCTATTGTTTGTGGTTCACGTCTATGTTATTTTTTAAATAAACTTTAATGGCCTGGTAACGAGAATTTTATGACTAATTTAAGTCTATAATTGAATTTAAAATAGATTATATTTTTTATATCTAGACAATGGACTTTAATATTTATGGTCGGATTTCGACCACAGGACCACTTTATGATCAAGGCTATTTTAGGTTTCATTTTCTAGCGACATTGCTCTAGCGCTCATATCGTCGCCGATCTGCAGTGGCGTAGAGCCGAATAGTCTCGTTAACGGTGACAGTATGCGATGGACAAACGGCGTAACTGTGCCGACCAATGGTATGACGGTCATCGTGTAAAAACTTTATTTCGATGTGGCAGCCCTATTTTGACGCGACGCGGCAAGGCGAGTCTATTTTCACAAACATACTCTGGATTAGAGGGTAAATTGAATATTTACGATTCCGATATCAGAAGGTCAAGTCGGGAGCTTTGGAGGGTTTGGAGTTCGTATAGAGGACGCACAGAATGTTGTTCGCAATAAATTTTTATGACCTAATTGATTGTAAGTCCGAAGCTATTTTTAGAAGTAAATACACATGAATTCTCTTCGAAGACAATTTATTTTAGCGAAATGCTAAAAAAGTTTCAGGTTTTATCACACTTTGTATACTTTGCAATAATAACGCGGGTATTTCTCTGCCGAGTAACATACAGTGCAAGATTTTATTTCCTTAAAGTAGATAATATTATACCAGAAAAATTAATTGATAAGACAAAAAATCAAGTGATCCATCAGAATCCATCAATGATGTCACCGCAAACACAACATGCGCTAAACTACAGTGCAACTAATTACAACTCCCAGTGTAAACGAGAATGGCGGAGGGTGTCTGACGGTGAAGCCCTACCTATGCTAATCGCATGCTAATCACAAAGCTTAGATCATGTTTACATTACACACATCGATCGTCGATACACTCTGAATAATGCATTCACTAAAGGTGAGGAAGTTTACGGTTTTGAAGCATTCAAAGGCCTAATGTAATAAGAGCTGTAGGCTATAAACAATTTTAAAATCAGTAGTCTGAGCTGTAGGGTGCAATATTATATATTATTATGTATGTGGTATGTATGTGGTGTGAGTGTTATATGCTGTTATACTTGGATTGCCAAATGCCAATACAAATGTCAATTTATTTAGAAACATACAATATCAGCCGCTATTGTGAGGCGTTTCATAGAAAAAAAAACTTGAAAAATAAAGCGGAAAATTTCGTAACATTCAATAAACAAGACTGCATCTTGGAAAACTGATTGAGCAGAAATTATGAATTCCGCTGCCGGTAATGGGCCGATAAGTAAACTCCGAGGTAATGACATAATGGTGAAGCAGCGCGTAAATTATACGAAAACGAATTAATTCCATTAAAATTAATCGGTTCGCACCTGTAGGTAGCGCATGCATATTATATTGTAATTATAGTGACCGCGCGTTCGATTTTACCAGGATAGTCTTTGAGGATATTTCGCACTGACGAATTACTATTTTGATAGAATACCAAATAAAATATTCCAAGGAAAAATAACTGTATCCATTTTTAATTTTAAAGTTTTTGGAACATACCTAAGTCAAAATCACTAACCGTTAAATTGTAGGTCACGAAACCGACTTGAATGTAACACCAGTTTCCCTTATTTGTATAATAAAAGTGGGCTATTTTTTGCGAAGATTCACGATTTACGAATAATTAATTATTCATTAACTCACAATTAAACAGACCCGAACGAGCCGAACAAAAACTACACTTAAGTCAGGCAATCATTTACATAAAACAATAAGGTCGACTGCGTTTGCACATTAAAATAGGATAGAATTATTATTGTATCAGCCCTAGTGTATATGTCATACACATGACACATGTGTAATACTGAATACATTTCGCTCTTAAGCTGGCTATACACGAACTGTGTGGCAATCGATGTAACATAATATTTTAAAGTAGTTCCAGTATGATAAAATATTATTACAATAGTTGCGTTTTCTTCGCAGCCAATCCAATCTGTGGCTCTTCCCAATGTACTCTTATAAACTAAGTTTGTAAGGAGACAAGTACAACTAACTTTAACAAGAATTAAAAAATTCAAGCAGTGCACTGCAATATATGTTTCTGCAAAGATGTTAATAGCCACAAAAGTTTAATTTCAACGGAGTAAAGTATAGGTCGATATTTAGTTTTAGACTTTTTGTAATCTAATTAAGTGCCTGCACTTGATAGGATATGGACCAATCTTAGCTGATATAGCATTCAAAAATATACAAACAACATGATTTTAAAACAAATATCGGAAACTTCACCAACCCTACACTACCACACATCACAAACAGATAATAATAAAACATTAGTTTAAACCAGGCCATAATTTTCCCAAGGCAAATTACCAATTCTCTTCGGCGCCGAAAACAATAGGATTGCATCACTTCGGTTAAATTAAACAAAAAACCACTCGCGCGGTGATTCGATAAAAAAGATGAAGCGTCGTAAATCATCACCACGCGTGAGGACTTCATCACTTTCACCCATCACCCGTCACCGCACGTCACCGCACGTCACCGTACGTCACCACTGTCATCACCATAAATCACCAGTTATGCCTCACATACACGTTCCGTCCTGCCGGTCATGTAGAGCACTCAAATCTTCAGGGAAGCTTGAGTAACTGTAATTTATTTACGACGAAAGCCTAACTAACCACTGTTAAATTCATAGTAAGACCGCAATGTAAGGCGCATCGTAAGTAAAACAGGTGACTGGGTGACGCGATACGTAAAATCTGCAAAGTTACGTTACATTAATTAATTCTTCATTAATAGCGACTATGCACATTACCCTGTATCTAGATCTCGATGACATAAAACCTTGGGCCACGCAAGGAAAACCGTCATGTTTCGATCTGAACGTCGGAGCGTGTAGTCTGCCTCTCAACAACCAGTCAACAGTCACTCGCAACCGCAGTGAAACCGAAGGTTACCCATTGTGGGCTCGACAACCAGCGACCACACCGCCAAAATACCCGAGCGAAAGTTATCACAATAGCTAATTCCGCTAATAACTTCGTGTCATAGATCATGTCATATTATCATTTACCTTAAAGGTTAATGGTCATTATGCCTACTAACCAAATAAGCCTTCTGTCATATCAGCCTCTCCGAGTCTCGATGTTTCTTAGAATAAAATATGCAAAAGAAAAGTTAGAACCTCTGCCTTTCGTATATACAAATGAAGAATTTCTAAATTAACACATTTATGTAATACTCAATATCTTTACATAATGTTTATTCATCCCAACACTTAAAAGCGGATGAAGCAAAATATTATGTGAAAAAGATTAAAAATACTAGATTTTTTAATATTCTCTTCCAATCTCAATATGAACAGAAACACAACAGAATAACACAGTGTTACCAAATAAAATATTATTAACCGAGAAATAAAGTGCAACAAACGCCATACATGAAAGTCCTAAAGTCATTTCTATGAATCTGGCATAGCTTAAGAAACTTTTGTCTATTGACATTAGTTTTATCTCTCATAGGATCTCAACACCTCTTCATATGAATAATTGGAAATGAGCTATATAATAGGGTTGTAGATGAAGACCAACAAAGGTACCCTTGAACACACAATTAGAACCAACGTCACAGCTGACAGACGCTCCGCAGACCCGGCAAGTTTCAACGAACGCATTAGTTCGGTGTGTCCGACGCACGGAGATATATTCGCGTTAGTAGAATTAACAGTGCCAAGGCCTAGTGGATACAACGCAGGCAGACTACAGACCCATAGAGGGAGAGATACATTATTTAGAGTAGAGACAGCACGAGAATACAAGAAATAGGTCAAAAACCAAGATGATTCTGAAGTGTTAGCGGAAAGGTAATATTGAAAGAAATCTGAAAGAATATACTAGCAAAATTTAAAGCTTCTATCGTGTCCACCGACTTACTACATTCTCACACAGTGAACAGATATGATAGTGATGATGATGAAAATTTATTTGTGTTGGCTCGTCAAATTAACACACGAGTAATTTGTTTACCGGCTTCTGTAACTTTCGGTTCATTAGACACTGCAACCCGCTAACAACGGAAGTGTACAGGACAGACTTTTAGAGCCTTTTTCTATGCATTACAAGTTACCGCCTGAGACGTCGCATATATTCTATATCATAGAGCAGAGATATTCAAAGGTGATGGAGCTAAAACATCTCGAAAGAATAGAGGACAATGCACTTCTCTGAATGCTAAATTACAATTCCGTGAAATATAAACATTTTTGTTTTCAATTAAAAAATAATTGCTACTCGAACATATAAGGAAAAATTACATAACAATCGAAATTCATAAACTTACGACCCAAACATAACTTTAGAACACGTTCAGTTTAACAAAATTTATGTCACATATGTTATGTTATGCAAACAATGTGACAAGGAAGTAAGAAAAGCAATAAAAATATTATAAGTTAAGAAATAACATCCGAACACTTTCCCACAAGTCCAACAGTCGTAACTTAATGCAAACAAAACCAATAAAATACTTTGACCGGTCATAAAAATAAGAAAGATAGTAAATAACATGACCGAGACTTTTTATCCGAAATGGTTTACACCAAATATTACGTAAAAAATGTTGTAAACGAAGTAAGAGCAAATCTTGTGAGAATTAAAAAATATGTGGGAATATACGTGGTGGCCAAAGGAAGATCTTCCGACCGAGAGAGGTGTTATACTCGGTCAGGCCGAAGCCCACGTGATACATTTCAGCTGTCGTATATATACCGCCGTGTTTCAAGAACTCCGATAGCGCGATGCAGGATTATTAAGCTTAATGTGGGTACCGTCACAAATATATATCAGATAATATTCTAAGGAAGGAGAGAATAACAAATTAGATAGTGCCAGCTTATGTGAATATTTCCATTAAGAATCCAAAGTGTTATCGTCCTTTTGGGATCACAATGTTGCCGATGTATCTGCCAAGTTTTGCATTCCTATCAAACTAAAAATAGTTAAAGGCGCATTAATGGCGCCTCAACAGAGACATCCATCATATTAACACGTTTATCGCGATTCCTCGCCCGTGACTCACGCGGTTGGTCGCGGAATACAAAAGTGTCATTGTGACTCAGAGTATGGGGAAAAGTGTTACCGAATTGTGGCGTAACTGTTGAGATACTTTCGACCGAATTTGAAAATTACATATTTGATCTATGTATTTCTTACCGATAAAGCTGTCCATATCGATAGCGACGCTTGCAAGCGTAAAGTTTATCTTTACTACAATAAATTTAAGTGAAAATAAAACTTACCCGATTGCAGTCTGTAGAGCGCAATTAACCATAGATTACAAATTTTAATTACCTGAAACAATAACATTTATTAGAATTTTACAAGAAGTACAAATATAGAGACAATACTATTAAGATAACAAATATACAAAATTAATATGTATTATTATATATAGTATGCAAAAAAAACCAGTGTAAAAACTTTTCATTCATACACAAACTGCAGGTGTACGATCGGTTTTTGTCTCACTTCAGGTAGTCGTATGCCCTTAGGGCTCTCAATCACCAGTACAAATGGGTTTCAAATTACAGTTTGCGGTCGTGTCGACACAAGTGACCGTCGAGGGCGCTCGTGACTTTGCGTAAGGCTCTCTGTCATCACGTCGGCAGCGGCAGGGTTAATTTCAAATTTCTATTATACTCAGACCAACGAATAAAGAAACACCACAACAATATACTGTAACATTATACTCGTAAATTATTATGGGTTTAACTTTGGGAGGCGAAAAACTTTCAATGACTGAAAGAAAGTCTGTCTCTATCTGGAGACTTTTGTCTGATTACGTCGAACTGTTTTAACACTAGACTATTGATGATAACAGTATACTCTTTGATAAGGATTGAACTTTACTTTCTTCACCGATTCAGGAACATTTAAAGTTTCTTAAGCAATAGGGAATATGCGTATAGAACAAAATTTATTGAATGCAAATTATTATGATAATGGGCCTAAGGATATACAGAATCACAAAAAATCTCTTAATTCTGTTGAGAAATAAGTAAGATATTAGCGATGTAAGTTTTCTAACCATCTCTATCTATTAAAACGTAATTTAGTATGAACTTTGTATGCAGCTTATGGAATTTGACGTCAAAATTAATATTCGATCTCTCTTTCTAACTGACTACTTCAAAGGCTTTTAACTTTGTTGTTTTCAATTTTATCAAAAAACTGATTGGATTCAATAACGTAAGATTTATTTAATTAAATAATAAAAAACCATGCATATCCCTATTCCTCATTTGTTAGTCATTGCATAATCAATAATCTTACGAATGGGCAAAAGAAGATAAATTTCCCGCAAAATTGAGTAAGTCGGAGACATAAAACGTTAATTAGCGAAGGTATATGTTGACGTTAATATGCCATAAACAGTTTAAAGCCGAATTAAGTATTCATTAGAAAAGATAGCCGACACGAGAAATATACGTAACAATAAAACCTCCTAATAATGCTTATTTGCATACGAAAACTTTTTTGATTAATAGCGATTTCTAATGCTTGGTTTTGCGAAAATAAGTCATCAAATTATACAAACTTCTTGGGAACAAATATCTTTACCATTTGAATGTATTTTTGAAGTCAATCTTATCAGAAATTAATTTCTAGGAAGATTTATTGAGGAGTGTTATGTCTAGTCGAAACGGTCGATCACTAGATTGTTGGTTGGCCCCCTGCCTATGTATCAGTTCATAAAATAATATGTGTGTTACAATCATTTTGGTTCTATCTTTAGGTACTATTTGAATGTACGCATAACGCATCTATTAGGTGAAAAAAAACTTGAATATAGGTACCTGATTACCTATTGATTTGTAGCATTTAATGTACAATTATTTTATATTGAACTAACAATACTGAGATTGCATACTGACATACAAACCTATATCGATACTTCATCGTAAAATTACTAATATCCATAATAATCCCATTTGACATAAAAGATAAACACACCATAAATAATCTGCTTTCTAAAGGTGAGACAAAACACTCAATACATAACATTAATGTTATTTCTAACACCGTCTTATATACATAAAATATTTAATAATTAACACCAATCCTCAAATGTCATAATTTATTCTATGATTATTAATATTTCCGTTGAAATGGCAAAATCATAAGATAAAGTAAGATTACCTATCCAATCATTCAAATATAGATACAATCTATTGGAGTCAAACATAAATTTTAGAAGTAACGGAAACTCTTATAAGATCCGGTCGCGGAATAGAGTTAAAATTGACCATAGACCTAGAGAGCTTCTTATCTCTTTCATACTCGCCGGTATCCAATAACACGTGCGTAAAAATGACGTGCAACCAATAGTTTAGTGTACAGCAAACAAGCTTGTTTAAGGTCACTTTACGATTTCAGGTAGCGTCGCGTTTGGGTCTATCGTACCCCCAGCTCTGAAGCGGTTTTGTTGAACACCATGAGGTTTAAGCGTGACTTACACATACCCGATGTGGATATGCGCATGCAAAGAAATAATAATAATAATATCTATTATTATTATTATTTCTTTGCATGCGCACATCCACATCGGGTGGACGCTTCACACCACGTCAGTCTGGTCCCGTGGTAAGTACCTGAAGGACTTGTGTTACGGGTACCAGACAACAGAAATATATTTAATACTTTTATATTATACACATATTTAAGATTTTTATTATTTAATACACATCCAAGACCCAGGAACATAGAAAAACTTTCGTTCCGTCTGCAGGATTTGAACCCGCGACTCCCGCCTTAAGCTACCAACACGCTTACCAACTGAGCTACAGAGGTCGTCAAAGAAAGGTCAATGATCGAATTTCTCACTCTTTACTGACAGGACTATACCAATTTTATTTATAAAAAAAATATTAGGATTTTACTGACAAAGTTCGATGAAAAGAAGGAAGTGAACGTTTATATAAACTGCCTTCTTTATCGTACTCTAAATTTCGTTCAGGTTCTACTTCGGCGCTCCAAGTATTCCAACCTAACATCAACGACATAAAAATGGCGTCACAGTTAAAGCTATTCTTAAGAATCACAACAACAAAAACCCATTGCCCAAGAATGGATTTGTTTCAAAACGTCAATACGAGTGGCCAATGAAAGGGAACCTTTGTACAAACACAAAGTACGCGTAGGTAAAAGGCGAGCAGTTTTGGTGCAAGTCATCGTAAACAATGGTCAATGTGTTACAGGTGTGCCGCAAATATCGAGAGGTAGCATCGCACTAATATTAAAAATGGGAAAGTTTGTTTGCTACGTTGTTGGTCCGGCAGTAAGCCTGACGATACTCAGCTGATAAATTCTGCAGAACTGGGGACCTAAGGGGACCTCTAACAATTCGTTTTAGTACATTTTGTTAAAAAATTGAATTATTTTGCTAAAACAGTTACTTCAAAATCAATTTAAATTGATTGTCTAATCACTGCTTTGTAAAATTAGTAGTTATTTACAAGAACAATTATAAAATGAACTGATGTTAGCAATATTGCAAAGTGACCATTTTAGGGCGGCAGTGTTATAGACGCCATAGATAATAGGATACTTTTGCCATATCTCCACGCCATGGGAGAGACATGCCTCGGCATGGGCCGGCTCGACCAAATAAATACCACGGCCTCACAGAAAACTGGGGAGAAACTGCGTCACAAGTGTTGTGTGAAGGCATTTGCTTTCCGTCACGTGACCCGTCTGCTCGCTTGCAAGGCACAAAAATCCTATGGAATAAAACAAGAATCTTGACATTGAATTAGCTATTTCCACTCAAGCTGAGAAAAGTTAATTTAACAGCACCGCTTGAGTTCACAACTTGGGACATTCGATTCAGTTCCGATAGTGGAATAGTGCACGTTACGACATTGTCCGATACAATCTCACTTTCAAGATGTTCGGGCGGGTCCGACCAAACTCGCCCATGCGTAAACACCGACGGACGAGACATCGCGACTAACGCCCGGTTTACATTATTACAGTCCAGTGATACAAACCAGCGCATCAACCACAATAAACAATTACTGGGTCGAATTTTACGAGCACTCCTACTATCAGCATGTTTGTTTTTATCGATATCTTAAACTGTAAGGTAAGGTAGCTAAAAAATTGGATGAAAGGCCTTGTCATAGTCATAATTTAGAAGATATTATACTTTAGTCATTTACACATCCAACCAATTTAGAAGCCAATATAGAGCTGATAAAATAAAGTTGTTAAGTAGCATCAATCTCTTGTGAATGAAGTTATTTTACATAATCACAACTTTCCAACTATTTACATTTTATGCATAATAAAACGTTATTGGCGTATAAAATAAATTGATCGATAAACGCGAGCGCATTCTAATCGATTATTTAATTACTACAATTACGTAATATCTGTAGCGCTACCTACTTATGTAAGTCGTTCGGAAACTTATAGATGATGCGCGCATTTCCGTTGCGCCAAAATTCGTTTATCTCGCGGGAACCGTACATCTTTCCGAGATAAAAAATATACCTATGTCCTTCCCCGGGACTCAAAATATCTTTATACTGAAGTTCAGCGGTTGAGCCGTCGAAAGGTAATAGACAGACAGTAAAGAGACACCTTCGCATTAATTAACATGTATAGAGCCGATAGACAACATTTCTACGATTTTTTCGTTAACACTCGTTTCTGAGGTTTCTTTAATTCACTAAGGTTTTTCATTAAAAAGGGAATTTGCTGCATAAATTCCTAAATTAATTTTAAAACTTTCATGTTCATGCTCGTAGCGAGCAATATTATTATGATGTTATTCAACAATATAACATAACATTACGTCTTTATGTTGCAATTCATGATAACAGCAATTATAACTTTCGTTAGCCATTCGCTGCATGGATGCACATTCTCGAGACAATGGTATTCCAATGATTTTATGCATCATTTATTTGTAAATGTAAAAAGCATTTAAGACACCCTCATTGTTAAATTCGAATTTAAAACACAGTATCCTGAATTGAAAACCATGTTCGTATTTAGGCATTGAACACATAAGTGGGAGAAACGGATAAGTAACATTTTAAAAACTGCCGGATTTTTGCATAAATGGACGCTTTAGGACCGGAATAAATGTTTAAAATTAAAGTAACGTGGATAAGATGTGTAGCTACATAGATAGACAAGGTAAATAATAAAATAACGATATGGAAAAAACTTAACTACTGTAATGTTGGTTATTCACTTCTTTCCCTTATGTCTTCAATTATCCATTCCTTTTAAAAGTCTGCACCTTCTATAACTACTACTAATACCAATAATACCCTTTTGTTTGTTAATAATCACCATTAAGTTTTGACAATTGTTCAGATAAGGACATACATATAAGGTTATATCCTGTGGCGGTCAAGTTTAGTGACGTAGTAATGTGAGCGATGTTTTCCCCTTATCTGATATATTATATCCTTTTCGTGGAGAAACGTAATTGGGTCGAGAAAGCCGCGTGGTCCACCAAACTGGGTAGGAAGTATGGAATCTCAAAAGATGGTAAAGATAACCGCTTAGTCATTCATACGATAGCCTTACTTCTAGTACTGAGAAAAAAGATTAAACTGAAACTTGCACTAATGTCTGGTTAAAACTTATTAAGTTGATAAGTAGTTTACTAAATTCTAACTTACCTTTAAGTTACCAGACATTATGCAAATCTGATTACTATCTATTTCTATCCCATTTGGTATGTTAGGTACAAACTAATATTATAAAAATGAATCATTCGACTATAAAGTTTTCACTTCTTAATTACCGATATAGCAAAAGATAAAAAAAAATCAGCATGGGAAAAATTAAAAAATATATATTATAAAGTATTTCGGCGCAACGATTAACAGTCACCACAACATTATATTTTGGAAAATTTCGTAAGAGAGATTATGTCTCATCTCGTTCACGAAATCCTAAGCCGGACAATCTCGTGTCCGCAATTTGGAAACAAATTGCATATTACGTTGTAACATCGGTCAGCGGTCGCGAGCGATCACGACCGGACGCCGGAACCGCCCGGAATTCTCGCGACATGGTCAACGCTCACGACTCGCACTTTCCACGACCACGACGAGACGATTCCAGTACGACCGTAAAACCGACATAGAATTGGTCAATTTGGATGTTAGGTACGCGTCACTTTCAATTACAAAGGGGATTACGAGAACGCAGTCTTAAACAGAACAATAAAAAAATGACGTCATAATTATTTTAATACATAACCTTGGTTCATCCAAAAAAAATGTCAACTAGATAACGACCGCCACTCTGCTGCATGAAATTCCTGTTATCCTATGTCCTTTCTCAGAACTGAGAGTATCTTCGTGCAGAATATCAGCCACACTTTCGCATTTATAATATTAGTTTGGATAAATAATGCTATGAATGCTATTTACTACGTAGCTAGAAGTATGTTGAGAAAAATCAGTAAAAGCGAGCACGGCGCGTGCGGCACGTCAACAAATTAATTAGCACGGCAAATATTTTTTCACGTGAGCACAACACGCGTGTGTAAACAACAGTTTAGGCGCCATTACGTAAAATAAACTACGTAAATATACCGAATGTTTTAAGTTGCTCAATAAATCGATTACGCAACGATTACTCGATAAATAGCAATTCGATTTTTCAACGAAAAAGCTTATCAGCCTTAATGTGTTACGTTAATCGCGTCCCAAAATAATCGATTTGGGATTAGACGTGACTAATATAACGATTCGTTTCCGAAAATAGATTAATTAAGACTTACGCAACGTTGATTTCTTCATCGCTAATTAGACATTACGAAGTGTCAACATAAATTTGAAAATTGTGAACTCAGTGACATGATAGAGCATTTGCATACGAAATAAGTCATATATCTAATGAGTCAACACATAAGCAATTATAGGAAGGATGTTGCGATGGCTCTGGAAATCGTTAATTAACTGAAATTGAATCATCAAATCAAATAAGCCTTTAATTTAGTTACCTCTCATTATATTATGTAAGTCAATAACCCTATTTAGAACAAGGTTAATTAATTTCGTTATGCCTACAAAAAAAATCGTAGGAAAGATTTACGCAAATCACCATATTCACACTACTGTATATTTACTGCTGTACACGGCCACAAACCACATTAGAAATGCAAAAATAATGTGAAACATGGACAGATGTCTTAGCCAATTTGTCAAATTTCCTTTAAAATATTTTTACTTAAAAACTAACTTTTAGCATTTACATCGCATATTTTAGAAGGATATCGCCGGGTCTCTAAGTACTCCACAATTCAAATAGCATCTAAGCTTTAAATCCCAATGCAAATAGCATTAGATGGTGCGGCGCATCGCGTACTGTGTAACAGACGGCCCATTGTGGTGTCCGCCGTGATAAACGTGCGCAGGCGCAAGCCACCTCTCTACTTCCTGGGAATTCGACCGTGAAAATACGGATTAAATTATTGGAGCTATTCAGATATGTAAATTTAAATGTTATTAGTTAATACAATGCATTTTAAAATTGAGCTTACGTTGATAGACCTCTACGACGACCTCTGTAGCTCAGTTGGTAAGCGCGTTGGTAGCTTAAGCCGGGGGTCGCGGGTTCGAATCCCGCCGACGAAGGAAATTTTTCAATGTTCCTGGGTCTTGGATGTGTATTAAATATGTGTATCATATAATAAAAATCTTAAATATGTGTATAGT
>JAOTAV010072704.1:0-68791 GCA_026546445.1 Cyclargus thomasi | reverse complement strand
GTGTGCAAACTATAAGGCGTAAGTCGCGGACATTTTGTATGGGCTGTCAGCCGCGTCTGACGTCAGTCGCGGACGTTTTTGTATGGGATGTCAGCCGCGTCCGACCAGTTTGTTTTCAGCTTAACATTTGGTACATCAGCTCAGCAGTTCTCGAGTTTTAGCGATAGTCTCGCAGAAAACATTATTAATTTTTTTATTAAGATGGATACATAAATTAAGTTCAAATTTAGTTAACTACTTATGAACTTAACACGTGTTAACCACACATTACGTACCTCTTATGACAGTGAGGGCAGGCGTAGGGTCTCGCGCCGGTGTGTGTGCGCATGTGCAGCGTTAAACAGTACGATACTCGGAAAGACTTGCCGCAGATCTCGCACGAATGTGGCTTTTCGCCTGCAAAATTACACTTTGATGTTAAAACTACAGTTTATATTACAATAACACGGTTGTACTATTACTGTTTCTACGCCAAATGATTGGGACTGCTGTTACAAAAACGAAGTTTTGTTTTTATATATTTTCCGTAAGCAATCAAGCTAGTAGCGCTGTGAATTGTAACAATTTATAGGTTTTCAAAGGTGGTTGAAATCCATACTTCCATACTAATGTCTAATGATCCGATTATGCTGAATTTTGGTATAGAGATGCTTTGAGTGCCGGAGAAGGACATAGGATATTTTTTATCCTGGAAAAATGTAGGGTTTCCGAGCGATAAATGAATTTTGACGCAACGCAGTCGCGGGCATCATTTAGTATATTCACTTGTTAATATGTACCTGTATGTATCCTCTCGTGCTTGACTTTTTCGTGCGGCCGAGCGAACTTCCTTGTGCAGTACAAGCAGTTGTATGGCAGACTCTTGTCTTGGTTACCGACAGTTACCTTAAATTTTTTTTTATTTTTAAATTGCGGTCCTTTTTTATTCACATACAATTGTACATGTATACTACAAAAATCTTTGAAACGATTTTAGGCCACTGTAATGTAGGGCTCAAACATGCAGAATACCTTACCGTTCACGCCGGTTTTCTGTATTCAAACTACCTAACGTACAAATAAGGCAGCCTAAGACCCTAGCCAACACGTTTTTTTACAGTTTCTTTATAGAAAAACGACCAAAATTTTTAAATAAACAAAACCAAACATAGATGACCGAGCCGAAAGTCAATTTTATAAAATGGAACACTTATGCCCCTTTCCAGATAACCTTATCTTAATATTATATATAATTCTTGTGAGCGTGAGCGTTTGTCACTGATATCCTCCCAAACAACTGGACCAATTGTGATAAAAGTTACTGTATAAGCCCGTTTTATTAAATGTATTGAAGGTAGATAAATAAAAATCCTTGCACACAACGAGTGCCCCCCGTACCCCGCTGACCTATATAAGACCGGATCAGCTGTGAGCGATCAGTCTACGTAACGACATCCTGGCAAGGTCATAGCGAATCGTTGCCCTTCGGGACTGAAAAATTGAGAAAATGTGTGAAAATCGTGTCAAGACTCAACCTGGGGCCCCAGAAGACAAGAACCGGCAAGGCAGAAAATAAGGTCAGAAATTCTTTTCCTTCTCTCCTTAATTTCTCTACCTAATTGAGTTTTAAATCTACAGTCCACTTAATTTATCCACCACTTACTGTGTGTGTTCAAGAGGTCTTGAGAATGGTTTAGATTCACCACTAATCAAGACAAGCAAGACGTCTGTCGGGACCGCTAGTGGTTCTATAGACCTTGGTTAAGACCTCTAATTAAAATTAAAAATATACATTGTAGCGAGGCAACATTATTAGTGGGTATCACACCAGGCTTTTCATATAATTTTGTTGATTTTTTTAAAGTGTTTTGATGTCTTTTGTTAATAATCTTGTTGTGTGTTTCAAAGTAAAATATATAACTGAAAGTTAGCCGTTTTCTTTTACACCAACGCACCACAACATAAATATCTACCTTATCAGTGTTATGCACACTCATATGCATAACCAAGTACTCCCGCGACTCGAACTGCTTGTTGCAGACGTCACATATGCACGCGCTGTCTGACGTGTGGGAGTTTTCGTGTATCTTCTTGTAGTCGAGGGGTATCATTTTGTCGCAGACCACACATAGATACTTCTCCTCGCTCGGGGTGCTTCCCCAAGGGAGCTCTAAAGGAGCTTCTATTGGACGGGACCTGAAAAAAATGATGTATTTTAATTTACTTGCTTTACCAAAAAGGAGGAGGTTTCTCAATTCGACCGTACATAATATGTTTTTCACTTTATTATTACGATGTTTGTCCGTCAAACACGCCGAAACTACTAAACGGATATTGATGTAATTTGTTATGTAGATAGGTAATTATTTTAGGCAAACTGATACTTTTATTCCAAATAATTAGTCCCATGGGGCCTTATTACAAGCAAACAAATTCGCGGGTGAAAGATAGTCCATAAATCTATTATATAAAAATAAGTCGAGTTTTTCCTGAAGATATAACTCCAGAACGAACTAACCTATTTCCACGGTTTTCCGTTCTTTGGAAAGGTCTTAAGCTCCAAGAGGTTTGTAGCACAAAATCAGTAAAAATTTGAAGAGTAAAATTATCACGCGGACGGAGCGTCGCGGGCAACAGCTGGTAATGTTGTAAATGCGAAAATCTGTCTGTTATATCTTAACACCCAAACAGCTGAACCGATTTGGCTGAAATTTGGTATGGAGATACTTAGAGTCCTGGGGAAGGACGTAGGGTACTTTTTATCCCGAAAAATTTTCGCGAGGTAAACGAATTTTGTCAGTCAGTCAGTCAATCAGTTATTTATTCTTCGTTTTATCTATATATCCGCGGGCGGAAAAATTTGTACCCCTTTTGAGAAAAGCGCGTAGATGTAAAAGCATGAAATGTTTTCTAGTAAAAGAGGAGGAGCGTGGAATACCAATATTATTATAAAATATGTTTTTATTTTACATTATTTTTAATAAATAGAACGCTACGCACACTACAAAACGCTCACTTCAATATTCTAACATAATCATACACGAAAAAATTCTTTCTTTTATGGTTGACGTCTGTGGTTTTTTTAATAAAATTTATTGTCTGATAACGTCAATATCTTTATGTCAAATTGAAGTCTGCGATTGAGTTGAGAATAGATTATAGTTTTTGAATAGCTCTTTACTAAAACTCATATTTAAAATATTCATGGTCGGATTTCTACCACAGGGCGTATATTTAAATAGTTTAATTAAACTTACTTGATGGGATCGTGCATCCTCTTGTGGAGCTTAAAAGACTTACTTGAGGTGAAAGTGGTCGAACAAATATCACACTCTAAATTTGATTTGTCTGAATAGTCGACCTTAATTTTTTCTGTAATTTTAGCTAAAAGGATAAAGAAACATTAGGAAACTTTGTAACATATTTTTTCTTTTCAAATATTTTGTACTTGGTGTTGCCAGAAGGCCAAAACCCAAATTGTTTAATATATAAGCATTTAAAGTTACAATATGTAAATTTTAATTGTACCATCTAGAAAATTGATACAAAGCCAGTTGACGGTAGTTACGTCATTTGGTCGGAATATAATGACAGTTCCATGTAAGTCGTGAATCGTGATCTGTCGGCTGGGTTTGACATAACGAGACCAACTTAGATTCGCAATCTAGCGCTGTATTAATTTGTTCCTTGGTACATTGGTTGAATCTTGCGTACCAGTGTCTAATTGACCAATAAACTAAATATAACTTACCTATAGTGGGAATTTTCACTTTGTGTTTCTTCATATGGGCCGACAAAGATTTGGAGTTCTTATACACTAAACTACATTGGGAACACGGATACTCGGCTGAAATAAAACAAAAGGTAATAAGGTTTAAAATTACATTAACAACTTATTATTAATGCGAAAGTATATTTTGTCTGCATGTCTTTACGGGGGCATCCACAAAGTACGTCTCACTTTGTCAACACCAAACGTACGAGATAGACAAAAATACGAGATCATTATTTTGATTTTTTTTTTAATTTTCCCGTCGCAAACCTATAATTTCGACAACACCAAAATACGAGATCATTATTTTAATTTTTTTTTTAATTTTCCCGTCGCAAACCTATTAATTTCGGCAACACTTCTGATTAGAGTTCTAAGTTACTTTCACCAAGTAGATACTACTCAACTGTTTGTGCTCTAATTGAAGCTTTTTTTTGCCCTAACAAGGATTAATGTAATTACAGTACTTACATTTTTTACAAGGATACTGTTGAAATTGTGACAGGGTTGTGACATACAAATGGCACTGCGTACAGTTATACACGTGTATGGTGTCACCCGCTTCCGTCTGCATCTCTTTCATAACAACTGACTGGTGGAAGAAATTACCTTTACCTGTAACTTTATTGATATATTTTTTACTGGCTGGCACGGAAAACGTTTTGTTAGATTAACTATTTTTTCCATGTGACCTTTATTTTAGGTATAAAAATATAACATGGATAGTAGCTGATTCTCAGACCTATTGAAGTCTAGGCATTATACTATTTATGTTCTGGATATTCGTATCCGTATCCACGGATATCCGAAAATAATGACCCGTATCCGTATTTGTATCCGCCACTTTTCCCGCGGATCTTTTACAGATCTTTTTACCTGATTAACTTTCAATTGATATGACGAAATGCTGGTTATAAAGGTTACAGGGTGTAAGAAAAACTTAGTGATAATACTTAAGGGTGTGTCTTAACTCTTAGTCTCCTATAACTATACTATAAAAGTAGTAGCTCTAAAGGCATAAAAAATGTTATTTGTAGGAGCAAACTCATTTCGCTGAGGCGCTTTGTTTTATTGCACCATGCGTAGGTAAATAGATTTAAAAACTATTAATTTCAATCCATACTTAATATTATAAATAGAGAAAGTGTTTGTTTATTTGTCCTTCCTTCACACCCCAACAAAGCAACCAATCGACTTGATTTTTGGCATAAAATTAGTTGAAAGGATGGAGAGGCTGCGATAGCGAAGTCACGGCAAAATCTGGTTCTGCATATATTTTATTTATTGAAATCAAATATTTGGAAATTTTGTATTGGAAACATTTATGGTCGAAAGTTAAAATTAAAAGGCACAATTAGCAAGGAAATGAAGATCCGTATCCCAATTTTAACATGAAATATCTGGAGCCGGATCTGGATATGAACCATGGTTTTCATTTTTAATGATCTGGCACATCACTACATTATAGATATAATTTCACTTATACTTTATTATAAATGCGAAAATATATTTGTGATGTCTTTTCGATGAAGCCAGGTATAGAGCTACAGCTTGTAAAATAATTGTATAGTGCATATAGCTGTGGACACCAACGGATGTTGTCCTGCTGGCTTGATTTGTGAATCTTGACCATCTAAAGACTTTAGACAATAGATGTCACTGCCATTCCTACTTAACTTTCAGAATTATGGTTTCTTTATTTGTTCTATACTGGTGAGGAAACCTTTTGTCCACCAACTCCCACTTAATTGGTTGTTTGCTTCTACATATTTAGGGTACTTTAAATCATTATTATTATTTTAGTTATTAAACTTAGTGAATGATTATTTTATTACCATCAGCTTTTTTTGGTTTCGTTTTCTTCTTTTTATTTTCTTTCTCAGTTTCTAACTTTAGTTGTTCCTGGTTTTTAACTGCATCAACATCTTTTATTAGAACAACATTTTTGCCTGCCAATTCTAAAATGAAAAAATATATATTAAAAACATACACATTTAATTTATGTTCTTATTATTTTTGACTTCTAGATATTTAAGTTAATTTTAAATAACATGCTTCCAAGTAAAACTTGTCTGTTTTAGTGGTAAATGTTTTTTTTAACTTACGTAGGGTCTGTTCTTTTTGTAGCGGTTCTTCCACTATGTCTCCTGTTTCTGTAATCATTCTCCTTGAGGTCTGTCTGTCATCGGACTGATCATTTTGGGACGAGGACTCCATTTCTAGCGACATCTCTGACATCCCAATATCATTTTGAACTTCATCATTCCCCTAAAAATTAAAGACAATCGTAAATTTTTCATAAGTAAAAGTACCCTATGACCATTTCCTTTGATTTAAACTATCACCATATCAAATTTTACCACAATCAGTTCTATTCAGTTGGAAGGACATATTTTTTTTCATTTCTAATGTCCTGATGAATTTTAAAATGATCTAGTTTAAGTAAGTCTGTCCAATTTAATTTACTTACTTCAACCACAACTACTTGATTGGTGTGGTAATTTTGTATATGTTCGGAGACAGATGTAAAAGAAACTCCACACGTATTACAAGAATAAATTTCTTCCCTGTCCTCAGCTTCATTATTTACTGAAACAAATTCCGTTTCATGTTCAAAATTTGGATCTGAAATGTTAAAAATTTACTTTATAAAAACTTTGAAAAATTTTAATGTAAAAGAACTCAAGGAACAAAAGGGACAAAGGACTACTGACAAAGTAATGCCTTGCATATACAATTTTTTATTGATTATAATTTTCCAAAGTAATTTTAGGTGCTATATTATATTTAAGTTGTATGAAGTATTTACCGTTAACACTATTTAAAGAGATAGTGCCATCTTTATTTTGTTTGGTAACAACACTTGCATCCAGGAGAGCACCATCTGCCAGAATCAAGTATTGACCATCGGCTTCCTCCTTTATGAATTTCAAATCTTGATCCTGAATACAAGGTTTTTCAAGCTGATTGTTTATCATGTCCACGAAGTCTGCCGATACCGCGGTACCATCATGATTTACTAACGATTGACTAAATGAGTCATTACTTGAGATGCTGTCTATAAATAAAATGTTAATATTTGAAATATACAAGTTAGTTATCAGTAATTTTCCCAGTAATATAAAACTAAACCTTACCAACTGATGTTTGATTTAAGTTGGGGTTTGTAATTGTTTCCATATTGTCACTTATAGCTAAGGAAGATTCTGAAGGCCTATTCGAATCTTTGGAATTGATTTCACACATATCAACTTTTAAATGACTCATAAGTAAACTCAAAGTGGAAAAAGTCTGAGTGCATACATAGCACTTAATATTCGAAGATATTTCGGCCAGATGAACTACGAGATCCTCTTTAGAGGAAAATTGCATATTGCAGCATAATGGGCAGTAATAACAGGAGTTTGCCATGGTGGTCTTATACAATCATTCAGCTACTCATACAAAAATAAGACATCTAGAAGCATTTCGTTATCATTGCATCTCTTCGAATTGACGTATAATTTGGATCTAATTTCTCTTCACAAGTTTATTTTTGGAGAACTTCACACTAATCACAATATTTTACAGAAACCAAAGCGAAGCGCTGCACGAACAATGACATTTCAATGATGACATGACTGACAGATGACACATGATATCAATGACATTTGATTATTTAATTTATTTATTTATATGGCGCTTCGGCTGCAATCATGGCCAGTGTCAAGTAAAGGCGGGAAACCAATTTTCTTGTTTCAATAATATTTAGCAACGTTACATAAATTTCTTCAAGTCTAAAGTCTAGTAAGAGTAAAGATGAAACGTCAATAGTCAGAGTCAAGTCAGTCGATTAAGAAAACGGTAAAACGGTAGAAGCTTTACTAAAACTTCCGATGGAGTTTTGGAGGACACTAAAAATTACTAAATCGGAGGCTGCGCCAATCTGCGAAAATCTCGATACGATCTTTGTTATGTTCTAAAAATATAATAAAATTCAATTTATATAATATTCTTGTAAATAAAATTTAAATTATATAACTAACCCTAATATGAAATATCACAGTTTTACCTACACTACAGAAAACCTAAGACTAGCATCACAATAAAATACTATAATTTCTTTCATTTTACCAAAAATACCCCCAGGATGGATAGCATATTCTCACACGTTACCGATGTGCCCAGTTTTTGCTCAGTATCATATCTACTGCTAGCAAAAATTGTACACTCGAATAACAGGTGAGGAACTGCCTCCTCATTTCTCAACCCTTGGCTGATACAAAATACAGGCATGATGGATCCTCCTTCAACTTGAATCGGACTTACTAGTTGGAACTTGTAAGTCGTAAGTCATAACCTAAAATTCGCCAACTGTCCTGTAACTCTAGATTTTACTAACAAAATCCCGATCAACTTTGCTGACCACGATCCAAAAGTTTAAGCATTTGCTTCCTTTCCTTTATTAAAAGGAAATTACATAGACAATTCATATTTTATAGCTTGTTTTTATTATCCAGAAACGTCATATCATGTTCCAAAACGCTACTCAGTATTCTAGTCAACGACACTAACATGTGAGTGACAAATCAATATTGGCCTATGGAACTAGTAGTTACACTGTTAATGTTTCTGAACACACGCATTAAATTGCCAATCGCCATTTTGTCATGGTACTATTTTTGTTTGTAAAACGTAAAAGAATGACATCTTACTTCTACCTCAATCATATAATTATTTAGTTTTCCGGAAAGTATATAATTAAGTATTATTAAGCGTAATCAAGGTAATATTAAAGGCAAATCAAAGTAATATTCAACTTTCGTTGACAGTACATGTATACGTATTCTGCCTATTTACCTACAAGTTTTCGCGGGTGAATTGAATGAAAATGATGGGCAAAAGAATGCATCACAACAGTAAGGGGAGATTGGCAAGTAAAGGCCACGATAATGGCAAGCCCTCGAGTCCTGGGATTTCACCCTACAACAAGCCTGCTAAAACATCAGGCTCCGTGTCGGTTGGCAAAACAAGAGTAGACGTTTGTCCTATACCCTATATACGACAACAGGATAACAATTCGACATTACCGCGGCTAGCGGCTATAGCAGCGAGATCGGCGGATGAACCAATCGGTATGGACGAATTAGATGCTTTACAGCTAGAATTAGAGTCACTCCTTTGTAATACCGCACTTCGTATAAGATATTTTCAAGGAGAAATAGAAAGCATAGATACAAACGAATCCAAACGTGAAAAGAAGGGCAAAGCGGCTGGTAAACAGCTGCAGTATCCAGTCAAAAGGAAATTTCAGGAGGAGAAACTAGTGAAAACAAAGGACTACGCAAAACTGCCCAACCAGCCCAAAATACCAAAGTTTAAAAACTTCAATAACAGTTCATCAACTTCACATAACTATCCAAATGATAACAATGTTAACTCTGATAATTCTGTAAAATTAGAGCTGTCGCAACTTGCTCTACCAAAAAACAACATTCCATACAAGTTCTGGAATTCTGTTGAACCCTACTGTGCACCTATAACATTAGATGACATAAAATTTCTTGAATCTTTGCATGCTCAAAGTAGCAATACTACTTTACCACCTATACCACCTTTGGGTAGACACTACTCGGAGGTGTGGGCTGAAGAACATTTAACTGAAGATCAAAATGCTTCAAACCCATACAAACAAAAGTCTTCAGGAATGTCTCCAGATGCATCCAACTTACGCAAAAAGTTAGAAAAGTCAAATGACAATATGATAAGTGGACCTCTTACTCAAAGACTGGTGTCAGCGTTGATGGAAGAAAATGTAATACCCTATGAGGTATCAGATATAAAGGTCAAACAGCCGCCGAGTACAAAAGTCAACAATAGAAATTCTCTAACATTAGAAAAATGCCTTCGAAAAGAGCTAGTGGAACAGGGTATTCTGGATCCTGAAGACTTACCGCCATTGACTAATCCTGCTGATGATGAAATTCTTACAGAAATTAAAAAGTGTCAGACTGAGTTAACTGCAGTGAGAAAAGAAAATTGTAGAAACCTTAAGAACCTGATAAATCAATGTAAACAAGAAATGATAAGACTGAACTTGAAAAAGCAGCTTGATCAAGTTGATATGGAATGTACTGAGATTTACAAGAAAATGGTTGCAGCCAAACAAAAAAAGAGACCAATTACAAAGAAAGAAAAAGAAGATGCTTGGAGAGCTATTAACGAACAAATAAGACTTAATAAGGAAATTAATGCTTTGCCAGTGACTGGTCCAAATTCAAGTTAAATTCTATCTTATTGTTATGTAATCTGGGCTTAAAAATAAATATTATATTCCTGCAATATTTATTTTTATTTTTCAGTAATCAGTGATATTATAATATCACAATAACATGCCGTAATAAATCTAGTTGAAACAATTGAGTAGAGGATTGATATACAAATATTGTTCAAAGACAAAATTATAAGCGAACCCTGTGTATCCCAATCCCTCTACATGTTTGTAGTACACTTTAAGAAAAAACTTTTTAGCTTTAAGTTTGGGCTTCAGCATAGTAATTTGAGTACATATGTAGATGAGTTTAAAAATAAAATAGTAATAATATTATAAATAAAATAATATTGCCATCTATTGTGTTATGTTGAGATGTGCAACTGTTAGGATAAGTTTTATTTTACAGTTGCACGTTTCAAATCATTTGTATATTTCTTTTTTATTATAATATTTAAAATCATCATCATCATGAGGTTTTCTTTCTTTTTTAATTTGATTGTCAAGCAGTTTTCGTCGTGGCCGCTAGATGGCGTATAGGTATACAACTGTCGTTGATACCTAACATTAATTGCTACTAAATCGGAGGAAAATATGTAAAACTTCATACATTTAAATGTTGAAAAGAGCTTTTATTTTGTAATAAATAGATTATAATAGTTATTATAATTGTTTTAATTATTACTGATAAAAGCAATAGTCCCATTAATTGTATTTAATATGTCGCTCGCAACAAATGTCACAAATAAAGTGCCATGGCGGCCAAAAGTCAATTGTCAGTTTGACAATAAATTCAAATAAGTTTTGGGCCTCGGCTGTGTTTGATTTTGAAAGTAGATTAAAGCACAGCTGGGCTACAGGTCAATTGGTAAATTACTAAGTTACGTTAATTTTATGATTATAAAAAGGTGCAGATGAGAATCTCTCGCCCCACGCCCGGAACTATTTTTGTGCCATAGTCGCGATATTTTTTGTAATGTTCTTTGCTTACTTAGGATAAACAAAACTATCTGCCGCCAAGTTTGACAAGTGACAACTTATGCCATTAGTGATTTTCTACAGTCGAATATCGTCATTGGTCGTAATGATCCCATTGTAAATTATTATTGGTACATGTTGGTAAATTATTTTTGTTTGTGTTGTTTGGTTGTTGCTGTCATTCACACCTGTCACACCTGAAAACGAACATTAGTTTTTGTAAATTTGAATTTTGTTGTTAACGAGTGATTAAAGTTAATTTTTTCGATGATATTTTCTGTTGTAAAGTAAGAACATGGATAATCCACTTACTCCAAACAAAATACAAAGGTTGATGCACTTGGCTGAAGACAAATCATTCAATTTACCGCGGCGTTTATTACTAAACGACGAAAACTTGAGGTATGTTATATCAGTCACATACAGTACCGTAATATCACGATTATAGCATAAACAAAACAATTGTTCTGTTATTGCAGTGGTTTCGCACCGAGCCTAACACCGTTTAATAAAACTGGGACAAATTATGAATCTTCTTCTGGCATATTGGACTTGGATAAAGTTGAGGGTAAGAAACTATCTTGGTCTTACAACATTAACTAGACAGTTGTTACCTTGTATTGGTATTTTAGTTTTCTGTTGCTTTTTTCGGACATTTTTTTATGTTTTTTTACATTTCTTTATTAAGGTCAACTTTCTAGGTAATGTGACCGTGTTGTACTTTACAAACATGTGCTTTCTATAGTTAATAATTTTTTTGAGTTCAAATATTTTACTTGATAATTTTAAAAATTAATAGTATTTTGTAATACCTCATTAATTAATTGTTACTCAAACATTAAAAGCCTATTGGACCGCTTACATATAGTCTATCCACAACTTTATTTGACAGATGTTGTATGGAGACTCTGTCAAAAAAAGTTGTGGCTAGCCTAACAGAAACTTTATCAGTAAGCAATGAAACAGGCCCTTAATTTGTAAACTATATTTTAATTTTCTTTGATACCATTTGTTTAACCCTTTACTCATTACATAAATTAGAAAGCAAAAATAATTTTTAAATTCAATGGGATATATTCTAATTCATAATTTTTAAAAATAACAGGTTTTGGTGAGTCTGGCATTGGTAACATGTCTCTGAGTAAATCGGTAAGTATTTAATGACTTATCTGCAAGTCATTTTTAAATATATTTTGGAATTCCTGTTACTCAGAGTAACAATATTAAAAACATTAATTATATCATTAAAAAGTTAGAATATTTTTTTAACTTTTATGTATCAATAAGGTTGTGAAATGGCAGTGAAAAGACTTTAATGGTACATTTTTTTTAGTCTATATTTAACCCTGGAGAAATGAGTGGGAGGTCTACAGGTACAGAGGAAGTTGAAGTCCAACAGGCAATGTTGGGGTCGGCTCGTGCTTTTGAGGAGTATGGACGACACTCTGTAGCTTTAGATAGCATAACCAGTCATATGGATAAGCAGACTTCGGAAATTAATGATATAATGAGACATTCAATAGCTACAAACTATTCATTCCATTCTAAAGTAAGTTTAGAAGCTTAAATTTTATCTTAATAATTTTTTAAAAGATTTATTTGACAAACTTTTTTTCAAATCAATTTATGAAGTTTTTAATGTTTTATTAGAAAAATATGAATGACCAAAATATTGTATTTACACCCTTTAAAGAAAATTAATACAATCTTAATAAGAAAAATAGTCCACACAAAATTATTAGCTTACGTAATATAATTTCAGAGGGATCTGACAGCTGATGAGGCATCACTAGTAATGAGAGAAGCCCCACTGCCTATTCAACACAGCACTCAAGCTAATTTCCATGAGAGTGCATTGTAAGTATGCCTAATGTACTGAAAGAATCCATCCCTGCCATGGCCATGCTGAGCCTTAAGTGTTTTTTTTTTGGAAATCAACCCTCAATCGTACATTCTATTTTATTAGTATGAGATTGAACCAGATATGGATTATCTTTTTTATGAGTGTAGGTCACTTTCTTTTTGCCGCCCTGTTTATGTTAGGGGTCGTCCATAAAGTATGTCACACCTAAAGGGGGGGAGGTAGTTGTCGAAGTGTAGCATGGTGTACTATAGGGGTAGGCCCCCGCCCAGTTTCTCAGTTTTGTGACATCACATTTCAAAATGTGAAATTTAATCTCAAAATTTGAAATATTGATGTGGTTTTAATTTTTAGGTGTAATATTGCAAATTTCGTGATGTCACAATAGGGAAAGGTGGGGATGTCCTTAAAAAATGTGAGGGGGGGGGGAGAAGGTCGAAAAACCATGAAATTTGTGTGACATACTTTATGGTTGGTCCCTTAGCTAAAAAATTTGCTGCCATTCTCAGAGGCTAGGTCATTGTCACCTTCATGGGCTACAACAGCTATTTACAAATCCAGGCCTGGACTTTACAAGTTATAAATTACATAGAAAATTAATAATAAAAAAAAATTGGACCATACAAAAATATGACCACTTTTAAAATATTTCTCCTATATTTTGTTATATTTTACAGATTGAGCACTTCAAATGTATCTGTTGGAGCATATTTTAAGAATAGATGTCCAGACTTTGGGAGAATATTGAATAACGTTGATAGTCCTGATAGGCGCAGTGTGGCTGATTGTAAGTTGAAACAATTATAAACATTTTAAAGTCAACAAAATTTAATATTAAAAACAATTGCATGTTGGCCGCGTAGGACGACAAAATAAGCCATCACTTTTTTTCAGCATCAAATGTGTACGACGAAAGTCAAAACATTCCAAATCAAACATACAAAATGGATCAATCATTAGACTGTGTACCTGTGAGGCAACCACGGAGTACAGAGACGATTCCAGCACCAACACAATTTAATATGCCATTCAATAAACCAGACTTTGCTGTACCAAAAAATCCACAGGGACAGTCAAGTGTGTACACAAAAACGAAAGAACCAAACAATGAGAGTGCAGTCAATGAGAAATCTATGTCTGTGAAGAAACCGTTCATGACATCATCAAAACCTGCAGATGTTTTATTAAGGAACCTACACACTTCACTGCGCACACCGGCTGAAGACACTGAATATTCTATGGAGAATTCTCTGAGCCTGTCTAAAATTGCTGATTATTTAGGTATCATATTTTTGCTCAACTTTAAAAAATGATTAGTCTGGCTGTTAAGAATTTTCTGTAACTGTGCAATGGTTTTTCTCCTTATCTGAATATAGAGAAAAAGTAAACGAAAATGTGCAGCTGTAATTTTTTTTATTCAGATATTATACTACCCTCATACAGACAAAGACACCATATTATACAGCTGCCTATTTCTTTATGATAGCAGTATAGCCTTTTTACACATATATTAATATTCTTCTTTTTGAAAGAAATTTTCGCCTTTCTTAAGGAACTATTAATTATCAAAATCCTATATAGCAGTACAGAAACTATAATCCTATTCAAGGGAAAATTATGAAGCAAGAATTCTTTATATCAAAGTGCTTGTAACAAAAAAAAAACTTCTTTTCTCCTTCAGGTAAACAATCAAACGTAAGTGTAACAGACTTATTGCAACTAAATAAACAAGCGAAAAACAGCAAGAAGAAACCCCTAACAGAAATCAATGTCAACACAATGGAGAACAAACAAAATGAGGAAATGTATGTTGCAAAATTGAAAGATTCAAAGAGCTGTGAGGCCACTAGCTCATCTGGTTCCATGAACACTGTTCTATATATGGATAAATTGAAAATTGATGATGGAAGTAATATACCAGCTGTTGTAGTAACAAGAGATTCTAATACAAGTAAGAGAGAGGAGAAGTCCCATAGAATGACCAGGTCCAACTCACCATCAAGCAAAAGCTGTTCGACTCTCAGCACGGTGCAAGAAAATAAAATGAGCATCAAATCTGGCGACAGCCCTATCAATAATAACAGTAGTAGAGGTATTGCTTTTTTTAATACTAGATTTTACTCATAGATTTACTCGCGTAGTATTAGGACATTATGAATATTTTATCTCACGGAAGCAAATTTTAATGGAAATAAAAAGTATCTTATCTATTATATTATAAAAATTAGCTGATTGAACTCTCTGTGCATCAAATTTCATCAAAAAAGGTTCAGTACATTGGTGTAATTGACGGGAAAATTTCCAAACACACAAACTTTCATATTTGTATGGATGTCATCATTTACACAATCATTGTTGTATTTTATTTATATGACGAACTCGACACGTGTTCTTATACATGCGCCAGAAAAATGCTAGTGATTAGCTACAGATTTTTGTATTTAGTGCATGACAATAATTGACAGCACACAAGCAACACACCATTGCAAACTGACTCATAAGGTATATATAGTTCAATTCAGTTGTGCGCGCGGTCCTACGTGTGGGTAGTCTCGTTTACTCGGACGACGCCTGCCGCATCACTGGTCACACAAATGAATGTTGTATATCCACAAACGCACGCACACGTAGTGCCACGCGCACAACTAAGTTGAACTACCTGTAAGGTGTAGTTCCATTACACATGTGTGCACTATGCGTGACAAAGACGTAACTAAACATACCCCGTTCAGATTGACAATCACTCGGCGCAACCACCTCATACTAAATAGTGCTATGAGGAAGGCAGTTAGCATACGCGCGAGAGCTTGCAATGTTAAAATACCCTAAGAAAAAGCCTTATCCCTCTATCTTCATTTTTCACATATTACATACTGCCTAGCTTCATGATGTTTATTTGCCAATAGTAATGCACAATTATTTTCAGGCAAAACATCCATTCCCTCCCCAAACCTTGATTACAAAGAGTTAGATAAATCTGTAGTTTGGCATGAGGTGTTACAGCAAAAGCAGTTTAAAGAAGATAGCTTGGTTAAAGGTTGGTGGGCGCTTTGTAATATTTGGGCTTTTTTTCTTCTATTATATATTATATTATTTTTCTTTTCCGCCTAAAACTTTTATACTATTTTAGCTTAGGCATGTACAGAACTGATGTAATAAAATATTTTTTTAGTTCATTTTTATTTTAGTAGCCATTACAGACATAGCCATATATGGACATCTTATCTTTGTTAATAAAATAAATATCGTTATATTTTCAGAACAATGGGCGGAGATTATTACTACACCTGTCGAAGGCTACGTTGGTAAGAAGTTTTTTTAAACTTTTAGTTCTAATATACTGTAAAATTTATGTTTTAGGAGCTCAAAAGCGAAACTAGTTATATTTACAACTGCATTGTAAATGTGTTGCATAGTTGAACTGTAAGTTTCTTAACACACTAGGGTGAAGTTATGCATTATTACGTCAGAAATGTATTTTAAATGATGGATGACACAATATCATGACAAAATTACGTCTCGCTATAGCGTGGAGCCGAACTTCCGTCGGCCGTAAGTTCAGCAGCGTTTCGGTGGCCATGTTTTGTATAGCAACCAGTGGCGTAACTACAAGGTGGCAAGCCGGCAAAATGCCACGGGCCCACAGCTGGAAGGGGCCCCCGATGAGCCCGCCTAGACAAGTGGCAAGCGATTATTTTTTACAATGATCGTTTGACGTGTTTTGTGACGGGTGGAATGAAAACGAATTTGCCACGGGCCTCGAACGGTATAGTTACGCCACTGATAGCAACATAATATGAAGTTCGGCCGCGTAACTTCCATCTAGTATGTTTATACACTTATGCACAACAGTAGTATTTTTCAAATAATATTTAGGGGGCAAGCGAGCAGACGGGATACCTAATGGAAAGCAACAGCCGTCGCCCATGGACACTCGTAACATCCAAAGAATCGCAAGTGCGTTACCGGCCTTTATGAGGGGTTAGGGATAGGGGGATTAGGGAAGTTGGGCCACCGGTAAACTCACTCACTGAACACAGCAATAATGCCGTTTCACGCCATTCGTGGCAAATAGTATTACGCTTTATTTAAGTAAGTTCCTTAAATACTTCTTTGATATCTATTCATTTTATTTACCTTAATGTAATTTCTAGGTGTAAGCAACACAGTCACGATAACAGTTACCACATTATCTGATAGTTGGCTGACCGCTAGATTGGAATTTGATAAATCAGACAAGGACATCATAATTGAACTGCCAAGGCTGCCCTTACTCTTATCCCCGGGAAAAACAGAAAAGTTCACTCTGCAACTCACTTCTAACATAGAATTGCACGAAAATCTTCCATTCAGTTTATACATGAAAGATGCCGCAGTCGACAATGATATAAAACAGACAGGGAATCTTCAAGTGGATATCAAAATGCCAACCGTTCAAGCCATATCCAGTGACGGTGTGAATGCTTTAACATACCCACCGATCAAGGAAATGTCTTCTTCTACCAAGTATTTTGTTCTCATAAGTGACTGCCCGGTGGACTTACAATTAGAGTTATTTGTTGCTGAGGGAGACAGTATGTTCTCTATGAAGTCAGTCCAAGAGATAAAGAAGGCTGACGTCAGCAAAGCGCTAATGGACCGCCAAGTGGATGAGAGTAAAAACAAAACTAAAGGCATGAACAGACAGCTGTGTAGATTGTGTAGCGGGAACGCTATTAAAGTGATGGTCACGTTCACCGCGCCGAAACTGTCCGATCTGGATCTATGTAAGTTGCTACAGATGTATAACACTATTTAAAAAATAATTAATAACACTGCTTAGTATCTCTTTTCGCTAAAGACACCATCAATAAATCAAACTTCGCACCTTTTTGTTATTGCATAGAAAACGCTCTAAACGTAAATAAAATTATTTAAACAACATGTTTCTGTTCTTTTTCAAAGTATAAATTCATTTATTCATCTATACATATAGTTGACATAATATATGAAACAAAAAGAATGTTCAAATCAATCAAATCAAACATTTTTTATTAGTTTAATAGTTATTAAGTTTAGGCAACATATAGATTGATTTTTATCTTGTGAAAATGTACGGTTACAGCGTAATACACAAATATTTGCGCAACGAATTTGCAGACACCAACTAGTATGTATGTGTATCGTATAGTATAGTGTAGTACATTATTTCTTATAGGGACAGTGAATGGATTGCGTAAATGTCGTCAAGATATTGTGTGTTCCTATCGTATCTTAATTAGATATTTATTTTCCAGCTGACAAAATGGTGACATTCAAGGGATCACTCCACGTTAACATGATCGGCATCCGGTGTCTGATGAAGAAGGTGGGCTTGGAGGCCACAGTCGGCACGTCCAGCCTCGTCATACAGATACCAGGCAGCAAACTACAACTTACTAAAGGTGAGTTCAGTTAAGAAAGAAATTGTATCAGAGACGCTATTCATATGTCGTTAATTGACTAGTCCACAAAAATGACTCGATATCATGTCGCAATGTAAAATTTCATTCGACACGACATTGTCATCAGAGAAGTTAAAAGAGATACAGATCGTGTAGAATTGACCAAGGATATTAAAATTATAATGGATCCCGCACGCAGAATAAAAAAGTGAAGAAAAAATATATAGCCTTGGGTGATGTTCTGTTGTGTGTTATCTCTTTTCTTTAAGGTAGCCAAAGTTTTGAATATTCTAGGACAAACAAGTTATTTTTGTCTTAATTCTTCTTTCTACTTCTTCCTCTTCCACTTCCTCTTCTTCGTCCTCTTAATCCTCTTCCTCCTCTTCGTCCTCTTGTGTTCTGTTCTTGTCTTATAATAGTTCTTACTCGCTCGCTTATCAAACACAGAGTCGCCAAAGCGTTATTAGATTTTTCCTTTTAACAATGTTAATTTTTGTTTAAGCCTAAAATGTATTTCTTAAACACGATAAAAAAAACCTTACAAATAATTAAATAGTAATTTAATGGCAGGTTTTCAGGTTCAACTGGCTCACTTTCAATTTCCCTCATTATACAATACACGATGCGTTCTGCGGTGTCGTAGATTTTATACTGGGAATTTTTTTTTGAAAATTTCTACTTCTTATCTTCTTCTCATTCTTCTACTATTTCAGAACCGACGACAATAAGCCTATCAAACACAGGTTCCATACCTGGTGTGTGGAATATAAAGTTCAAAGGCGTCTCTGGGAGTGATGGCACATTCCCATTCAAAGTGTCAGCAGTGTGTTTAGACATCAGGCCGGGGGCTTCTAAGGAGCTGAGCCTCATGTACACTGGACCACCGGATTCGATGAATGAGGGGTAAGATATGTAGACCTATATTCATATTATAATAAATAATAATATCTATGGACGCTTTACACCACGTCAGTCTGTCCTTGTGCTAAGTACCCGAGGGACTTGTGTTACAGGTACCAGACAACGGAAATATATTTAATACTTTTATACTATACACATATTTAAGATTTTTTAATTATATGATACATACACATCCAAGACCCAGGAACATTGAAAAACTTTTTGCTCCGTCGGCGGCATTCGAACCAGCGACCCCCGGCGTAAGCTACCAACGCGCTTACCAACTGAGCTACAGAGGTCGTCTGGTATTAAAATGCTATTAGGTTAATATGACTGTTTGAAGTTTACATAATATGCTTTGCCTACACATGTATATACTAGTGTTAATATTAATGTCAACAGTCGTTATTTCTAATCAAAATCTTAATTCCAAAAGATAGAAATATCAATACATATTTCATCTTTTTTCTGTCTGTCTAAAAATGTATCACTCGAGCGTGTTAGACGAATTTCTGCGCAAGGAAACTGTGTGCATCAAATATTACTTAATAAGTAACATTACTTTCCTATACTAAAAAAGAAAAAACTTCAAAATGCCCATCGCTTTTATGTAGTCTGAATATATACGTGATTGACATTACTGCTGATTCATAGTGGAAACTCGTGTTCATACTTAATGAAAAACACATTTCTTGCGCTTTTTCCACTATATTTTTTTAGATTTTACGATATGAACTCTTAATATATATGCTCAAATAATATGTGAATTTTGTCTTACAGCATATTGATACTAGAAGATGCTTCTAACGGCAATAAAACGACAATAGAAATCTGTGGAGGGAGCGATAAACTTAAAACATTCCCCATCAAAACAAACTACAACAACATGTCGTGGGTGAGATCGGAAAGGAAGGAGCTAAGTCTGAAAAACTCCATCAACAAGAAAATACATTTGAGATGTCAGATAGTGGGTGAAGGATTCTCCGTTGATTTGCCCGGAGTTGATCCGAGAGGGACTTTTATACTAACATTTGCCCCGTTCGAATGTAGACCTCTACCTATACTGTTCTCACCTAACACAAGTGCTCCGAGCGCTGCGGCCTTGCATTTGGTATTCGATAAGAACAGCGATTTTTCGAGAAAGGTAAGCTATAAAATATGAACTTATGCCTCTTATGTGCTCATTGGTCTAGCACTTGAAATGGCTATAAATATAAGGATAGAAATGCTCAACCTCCTGCCCGCCGGGCCTTTATAAATGTCTCGCATAAAGTTAAACTATACTGACATTTACTCCCACCGGCTATATAATTTATAGTCTAGTTGAAAGTTGTGTTATTTATACAGTTTGTAGTCCTGCCGCACATAATTAAATTTTCGTCTCAGAAAAACTCGAAAAACCTCCAAAAAAACTTTCGGATAGTATGCGAGGTGTAATAGATGCGAGTGCGTCCGAATTTCTCCTTTCATAAGTTAGAACAGTGTGCGCCCGAGTTGAATCGCTAACTTTAAGAATTAAGAATTTTTTTTTTCATATACTAACAGATAAAACTACACGGTTGCGCGGGCGACGGCAGTGTCCGGTGGTCGGGTCTCGTGACGTACGGCGACACGGCGCTCGTCCGGGCCGTTGCCGGCGCGCCCGTGTCCCTCGCCGTATACAACAGAGCGCGTGCCCCCGCCTTCCTCGCGGCCAGGACGCACTTTAACTGTAAGTGACACGACATTCCGGCTTTACTTATAATTACAAAAGCTTTTTTTATCCATTTCATCTTCACACTTCGCCCTGTAAATGAATTTCTACAAAACCAAATGCGGAATTTATGGAAATGAAAGTATTTTATTGATACAGGTTCTGCTTGGTATTTTGTTTCTCCTTCATTCCATGACTAACATATCGATCTCAATTTTTAGTGCAATACCGCTGGGTGGGCTCCCACTGCTCTCTATCCGGTGGGCGGCGCGTCGTGGTCGGCGGTGGGCGGGCGGCGATCACGATGGGCGTGCCGTGGGCGCGTCTCCAGCGCCGACGATCAGCGACCACCGCTTTAGCTACCGTCACGCTTATTACCGGCGCTGAAATGACGCGACGGAGGATACTGAGGTGAGAATTTTAAGTTTTGACACCACATCACTTATAAAAATAGCACATTGAAAAAGCTATACAATGGACTATGATTTGACCTTGTCTAGTAGCGAGTTATCACGATCCAGACCCAATGATATGTAAACAGGTAACGGAATGCAGCAGAATGTGAAAAATAAAAACAGTGCTGGATGGGACTAATGCAAAATGGGCTATGGGGGTCGGTTATTTTTAAGAGTCTGTTAGACTTATTTGACAGTCTTAAGACTGATAATGATTAAGACTGATTATTATCTATACATATAATAAAACAGTAAAATTGGCAAAATTATCAATGTGGGGGTGCTAAGGAACAATAATAGAACACATATCGACAAAAAAAGTTGTCTGTTTGTACGCGCTAATCTCAGGAACTACTGGACTGATTTGAATAAATCTTTTTTTGTTTAATAGCTATTAGTTCTGGGCAACATATAGGATACTTTTTATCCCGGGAATATGTACGGTACATCCCGCGTGACATACAAATTTCTGCGCAACGAAGTCGCGGGCACCAACTGGTACAAAATTGTAATAAAATAATAAAAAAAAAACACAAGTTCCAAATTACATTACAGAATAATAAGAGATGAATCTACGGGAAGGCTGGACACTTCCCTACTGCCGGACCACTTGAAGGTGTTGGCCGAGAGCTTCGACGGAGAAGATTTGGCTGTGGACGATACTATCAGGAGTTTTAGCGAAACAAAGGTAATATTGTCGTAATGTTTCTCCTAAGGCTGCAGTTTTGTTAATATTTTATGGCTAGGCAATCAAAAACTCGTATGACTAGAGTAACTTCTGATCATCTCGTAGACCGGGCACAGAAGAAATACACGCCGTCAATTTACGTATTTTAACGTCCGACAGTGCACGTAGATTGTCTAGCAACAAAATATAACCAATGATAGAAAAATTCCACACAAAACTCCGAGGTGCTCAGCATGCCGACCGAAGAATAGACAAAATAGGCATATTTCAGCTCTAGATCCTTCCCGCAACTATCAAATTTCTATACAAACCGCGATTGTTGTTGACAAAGTGACACCACAAAACTTTGTTGTCATTTGCGTTTTGTATGGAAGTGACACATTTTTTGGGTCTTTTTTTTTAATATATAAAATTCTGCTGCTATTGAACTGCAGCAACTTTTGGTCTTTCTTTGTTGGTTTTTTTATTGGTTTGGTTCTGATCTCTATAAATGCATAATAAGTATTAGACAATTTTCTGTGTGACAGTGCTTTATCATTATAACTTAAAAAGCGAGAGAGACTTACATTAAGAGAGAAAAAAAATTGTCTTTGTCTGTTTTTTTACTGCTTCTCGATACGTTTTTATAGTCGGATTACGTATTATAGTCGGGGGCCCAAGAGGGGATTTTTGGATTTACACCGGATCGAGCGCGTCAAATTTAGCTTGTGTAGGTTTTCTACATGTCTCTGGTTATCATGGTATAAAAGTCAGATTTCTTAGTTATTTCGGTATTTAAAGCGCTATTTTTAAGTACCGAAATGTCATCGAACCGTCAGATTAAGCAAGGGGATTTTAAAATTACGCCAAAGAACACTTTCATATAAAGCACTGACGGGGACTGAAAGACGCGTAGATGTAGAAACATGATACTTTTTACAGTTATAGTTCATATGGAGGAAGAGCGTGAAAGAACATGACTTTACATATTTTTAATAAATATAACGCACACTACAACACGTACACTACAATATTTTGACATTTACGTTATCATACACGAAATACTCTTTTGTCTATGAAGTCTGTGCGACCTTTACTTCCAATAAATGCTTTATGCCGTTTGTCCACCAACACCGTCAACAGAACAAGATTATTTCGGCCCGATAAAATGCTACTTTATGATCTAGTTTCATTTCCTTGCGACATTGCTATATCGTTAATGTCGTCGCCGTCATTAAAGGCGTAAAGAAAAAAAACAAACCTGTATTCTATGTCAAAAAGTAGCATTTTATCCGGTCGAAATAATCTCGTTTTCGGTTGACGGCGATGGTGAACAAACAGCCTTAGGTCTTGCTGTCTAAATTTGTCTAATAAATGTTCGATGTAAATAATTTTTTCAAATAATTTTCTTTTTTATATCCTCTAAATCGCTGTAGCGTCTTAACCCACAAAACATGCACTTATTATTTTTTTAACGTTTTACCTAATCTACGAAAACGTACTAGCCACTAGGTCTCCATGACGCTTGAGTTACTAAAAAAATAGCACCGTCACCTCCCCGGCTATTAGGTTTCTCAACTTTTTTTCAACATTTGGACATCCAAATGCATCGTATCAGTAGAAAATACATTTAGCTATTTCAAAACTTTAGTTCTTCCCCATACGCTGTACGCAACGAATACCGCAAATCTACTATCTATAGCTAACTATAAGTTCACTATAGTCAACCATAACTTGACGCAAAAGTATTTGTTGATTCTCAAAATCAACTACGTTAATTTTCAGTGTTTTTAGTTCCACAAGTGACCGCTAGAGTCGCTTTATAAATTTACGTAGCCGCTATTTAGTATCGACAAAATATATTTTTGCTTCAAACTCATGGTAGAGCCGCTGGTATCTGAATGCGGAAAACGAATTCTGAAACCTAACACGCAAAACGTACGTTCGCGTCCGATCTAATAAATAAAGTGAATTCAGGGAAAGGACGTGGGATAGTTGTTTACCTGGAAAAATGTATGTGAAAGTGTTGGGAGTTTAGAGTGAAGAGTATGTGTCTCTTACATCGAGTTCACTGTGAAAGTAGCAGCGCTAAAATAAAAATAAAAAGTGATTTGCAAACTCGTTGCCAGGGCACTTTCCATTACATATCACAAAAGAAGTTTCGCTTTCAGCCTTGCTACTCCCATAAGGAACTCTATGGGACCATAATAATAATATCAATGGACGCTTTACACCACGTCAGTCTGGCCCCGGCTTAAGCTACCATCGCGCTTTCCAACTGAGCTACAGAGCTCGTCAAACATATATACATCATAAGTATTATTACTAACTTTTTTTTATATCACACAACAGTTGCTACATACTGTATAACCTATTGTTTGTTGCAGGCCTCGTTGAACGAGCTCTTCGACAGCATCCAGGAGCTGACAGCGCAAATTGATCTCCCGCAGGAGCTAGCAGACGAAAACACCATCATAATAAGCGATGACACCGTCGTTGAGCATCATACTCTCTGTGATTAATTTATTTTTGATATTCTTTTATACCTCGAGGACTGAATCTGCATGTATTATGTTACGTACTTAAAATATAATGTTAATCGAATAAATGTTTAATCTCTTAAAAACTCGATCTTATTTCTCTCATTAAAAAATCCGCGTTATAAGAAGGGTGTCGGAGAAACCTTAAGATTTTATAAATAGACGAAAGTCTGGCAGCCCTGGGATTTTAGGCTATAAAGGCGCCACACTGATGCCGTTAGTCCGCCGCATGCGTTCACCGTCACTGTGATTTTCTCGGCCCGATAAAATTCCACTATGACATTGACTACCGGCACTACGTCACTATAGACGGCGACATGGGGGCTAGACCAATTTCGATAAGAAATTAAACGTATAGCCTAGGTCATAAAGTGGCAGTTTAATAGTCCAAAATAATCCTGTTGACGGCTATAATAATCTATGGACGCTTTACACCACGTCAGTCTAGCCCCTAAGTACCCGTGGGACTTGTGTTACAGGTCTTACTTGAGTTACAGGTCTCAGATTAAAAAGTATGAAATATATATTTATTACATTTTAATTATTTAATAGGGAAATATATTTAATACTTTTTATAGGATATACACATTTTATTATATAATCCAAAACCTAGGAACATTGAATTGTTTGCTCCGTCGGCGGGATTCGAACTCGCGACCCCCCGGCTTAAGCTACTAACTGAGCCACAGAGGTCGTCATCTAAAAAAACGGCGACGGCCGGCAGTGAATAAACGACCGACTCGGACTCAGACAAAACAATAATTTTGATTATTATTCTCGATAGCAGTCTTCTTACTTTGTAGTAAAACGTTAATGAACAATAAATTAAGACTGACCCTAAACATTAACCTTATATTCTGAACTTTACTAATGTTTAGACTTTAGGGTGAAGCTATACAAGCATTTTTTGTAAGTCGAACGAGTCGCAGAATTTTTATTTAACTTAAATCAAAAAAAATCCATGATTGCAGAGGCTGTTTTATATTGTCATTGTTAATACAAAACTAAAAGCTATGTTAGTACTACAAAAGATCTAATATCCATCATTAAATGCAATAATGACATTAATCAAAGTTTTTAGTTACTACAAAATTTTACTTTTTTGCCTGAATATTAAAAATTTTAAAATAAGCATTAATGCTTTAATATAATTCAATAAGGAAATAGGTATATCCATAAAAAACAATATTTACTTTAAATCATTTTATTATTTTCTTAAACATTATTCCAATCGTTTCCTATTTTTTTTATTGTGTCTAAGAGATTCGGTTCGCATTCGCTTCTCTGTTAAAAATGACAATTTAAAAATATCTCCTACAAACTTATAAAACTAAAATGCGTTTTCACTTACATCAATAAACACCGCAAAATGATATTTTATATACAATACACGACTAAATCTGACGGTTCGTAACTCGAATTAATTAACTCGACCCGTCATTTAGCACGAGCCGTGGGGCTCAAACTAGTGAACAGGGCATCGAGGTTGGTGTGTTTAAGTTACTATTATCTCTTATACAATTAAAATATTCTCACACACTGCATTCACCCGTTCGTTCACCCGTTCGCTTCGACTCGTTCACTCGTCGTTCATTTGGCAGTTTAACATAGTTCACTCGTCAATATTCACTCGGATCGGTAATGTAATTTTGCGACAGCCTACGTGCGGAAGTGAAGGCCCGGCCGGTCGTGAATACTGACGGCGTCGGTGCGCTTCACACTGGAAGTCTACTTGCCGTATCTACCTAAAAGAACTTATTAAAAAATGGAAGTACTTATATTTTACATGGTCTCGAGTTGATGCTTCAGTTTCGGCGCGTCGACCGGAAGTCTCCCGCCAGAGTATATAATTATAGAACCAAATAGGTAATCTTAATTCAAACGGACAGCATGCAGCTTGCATTTGCGCGCCATAGTTTCATAGCACCGCTGTACGCAAAGTCGTAAGCCTCGACTGGCACACAAGAAAAACTCTTAGATTTGTTTTTGTGTGCGTGCGGAGATGCATGGCACTAGGGCGCACACATGTAAGACACGCGCGGTCTGTATGTATATAAAATGACCTACTCGGTTACTCTATACTCTGCTCCCGCGATACGATGTCCTCGCGAACGCATACGCCGCTTCAACACACTGTATATGTACATCACACAATCACACGTCTTTACAATACAAAATAAAACCCTTAGCTAAAATAAACCAGTCACTTAATGAGCTACGATAGTATGTAAGATTGCCAACGATACACTGGCCTAGTCAGCGAGGAAGCGCTCGCTCGTGTTACAAACGAAGATATCTCTAATATTAAGAAAATATTTGCCGAAGCGTGTCATAAAAAAATTGCTATTGTTCGATCTAAAATATTTCTTAAAAGTAAAACGCAAGTCGCTGCGGACTCGCATTCGAGTAGGAGATCAACATGGCTTTAAATAATAGATGTAAAAAGGAATAATTTTGGTAATTCTCGCTCGCACTAATGCATCCATCGTTTCGCACTCGGTAGAAGACCATTCAAACTATTTAAAATTGTTAAAAACGAATACATTTTTGTAAAATAAAAATACATCGAGTATGGTGGCATAATTTGTGATACACGTTCATCGTAATTGTAGATTTAAATACGGACGATATACACGGTGAGGTATAATGACAATGATAAAAATAAATTCTCGACGAATAAGTACCGTATAAGCCATATTCATTGGAGACACTGATTGTTGATACAGCTTTACAATTTTAAAGTACAGTTATCACAGATAATATAAAAATAAAATGTTTATAATGGAATCACCTGTTAAAACATCATTATTGTAATGCATAGCTCAAACAGCATCGGACCTCTTTCATAAGCTTGTACTGTTACATTACGATTAAAATTTTTAAGATATAATAGTCATACAAGCACTTCTTGGTTCGTATATTATTGCTTTGTTTCGTATTACTTGAGCACGATCAAACGCTGAACATTTGTAAAGAAAAAACCGTTCGGTTTGGAATAGAAGATATTTTGTGAGCGTCTAATCTTGCGCAAGTAATACACTATTTTAAAATCAATACTAATATATTCCTATTTTAAAGAAGAAAGAATTTCTAGAGAAGAAAGCTATATAAGGAAGATATTTGGAGTCGGATGGCACTCACCTAATAGGCCGTAGCCGACCGAACGAAAACTGTTTAACGTATACGCATTTTTGTTCGGTCGACTGCGCTTCACTTTGTTACGCAATAAAAAAATATAATTATAGTTTCGAATGGAAGCGTGTTGGAACACAAATTCACTATTTCACGACACGATATTGGCTGTTCGTACTACGTATACCCTCACACAACTTACAGTTGATTGCAAAGTCAAACATTGAAATAAAATTAACTTCATAAATTCTATGCACAGACATAATAATAGGGTCGAAACAAATTACTATGTCACAATTTTCATTATTCTTATGTTGCCTTGTATATATTTATTTTTAGGCCCACTTCCACCATTCTGTTGCAATTCATTCAGCTATCTCTTTCATAAATACAATGTGCGGGAGAGACGGCATATAAACTCAGATAGGTGCAAGTGAACCCCATTATGAAAGTGGTGTACTAATTTGCCCTTACAATATTTTCTACACACGATCGTGGTAATGTCAACTGTCTGTCTTGTTCCTTACAAACTAACGAATAGTTAGTGCCTAAGTGAGGGGGAAGCCAGTCGGCGCAAAGGAATAAAAAATACAAAACACTATTCGAGATCAGCACTAACATTCGTAGCAGGACAAACTTGAGACGAGCATACAAATTATTTTACAGTCAGCTATATATTTTGCAAGTTTAGCGCTTATGTGATGAGGTAACAAATGTCATATCCCTTTGCTATACCGAGATTATGTTGCAATCACAATAATTTCCATTGCCATTAAAACAATCGCATGGACCTGTCATCACATATCTTTATATATCGCTTTATAGGGAGTGGGAAAATAAGCTTCTGATATTTCGTGAAGAATATCTACCACTTTTGCGTAGACGTTGAGGCAAATCTTTCATAGTGTAAGTAAGACCAAATCTATTATATGTAATTGTAAACAACCCAATCATGCCCAAAAAATGTTTTATTTATTGAGCGTCTATTTTTCTGCCTAAACGTCTATACTCAAACAATAGATCATTAACCCAAAATATCATCGGATTTTATCACACCTTTTTAGAATTTGTGTGTGTTGGTTTGTGCACTATTGCAATCTGGAGGAGGCGTTGCATTAATTTGCGGGCGTTGCAATCATTTGTTGGCGTTGCGCAGTGTGTGTGTGGGCGTGGCGCAGTGTCGGCGCTAACGCTAGGGCGCGCGGTAGAGCAGGTATGCGGCGAGCGCGGGCGGCAGGGAGAGACGGGAGGCGACCACACGAAGCCGCGACCGCCCCACGCGCTGTCTTATTACGCGCCTGCACAGCTCCATCAGAGGCAGGGGCTCCGCTGGAAAAGAAAATATATTACGTTAATATCTAATTAGTATAGACCTTGATAATGCAACAAGCAACGTTGCGTTTACGATTGGAATTATATTGTGAGTATAGTGAATCGAAATTGCGTCACATTGCGGTGTTATTGACTCTAAGCCTGCTTAAAGAAATTGGGTACAGTTTACCAGTGACTGAGCATGTATCCTGACCGCCACAAATCAAGGCAAAAAAAATGCTATACAAACCGCGATTGACTTTCGTTGTTCTTCGCGGTTTGTATAAAAAATAACATTTTTTTACACGACCTACATTCTCGATCGGGCGAGCGTATTTAATATAAATAAACGTCACTCACGATCAAGCCCGCCGATATACTTCATGGTGATCTCCGCGTGTCCCCACACGGCGGACACTATCGGGTACAGCGTCCGTCCCCGCAGCCCGCGGGCCGCCACCCCTAGGTATCGGCCGTCCGCGCAGAAGGCCAAGGTACCCTCGTCCATGTCGAGTACGACCAGGACTCGGTCTGGCACCAGGAACTGTTCGTCGGGCCGCAGGAGCGCCGGGTACGTCACCCCCCCGCCTGAACCGCCCGAACCTTTGGCGTTGTGGAACACCTGGAAATAAAGGGTTTGGGGGGTTAATTAGAACTTATTTTTTAAATTTCCTATTATAATAAACACCTGACTTCATGACTAGTAAGATGATTCATGGGTCTGATGGACATGTAATAAGTCGGCCCTGCGCCTATCTCTCGCTAACCGTATCCGTACCACTGGATTATGAGGGTAGAGAAAGAGAGAAAGAGAGAGCTCCACATATGTGCCATTTCACGCGCTTATCTTACCTCCCCAGAACACACACTGACTGACTGATACACTGACCAATGAGACTTTACCAACCTTATTTCTGCCGAGGTCCCATCCCCAGCTCTGGTCCGTCGCGCCGACCAGGCTCTGGTAGCCGACGGAATGGAGTGGCGCCTGCGCCGTCGCAACTCCCACCACCGCGTGCGTGCCTCGCTGCCGCGCCGGCCACACCACCTCCCAGCAGTGCAGGCCGCGGGAGTAGCCTACGCGGCCGCGGATGCAGTCCGTGCTCTGGGCCACGGGGTGTCGGTGGAACGTTAGAGCATCCTCCTCCTTTACGAATATGTTTAGCGACCTGGAATCGCGAGAAAATAGAGTGAGATAGTTGCATTGATAATAATTGTATAGGCGCAAAAGAACTATATGAATGGCAAAACTTAGATCTTGTAATTAGAGAGATCTAGGAAGACCATTGGCGTATCTACACCCAGTTTTCTGCTTGAGCCTTTTTTAACTTAAGCTTAGTGACTAGTACATCTACACTATGTGACTTTGGCCAGTACAATAAAAAAATGTTAGAAACTACATGACACCCAAAACTCCGTTGCGCCAAAATTCGTTTATCGCGCGGGAACCATACATTTTTCTGGCATAAAGGTATTCACCAGATCATTCTGGGGTGGGCACGGAACAACGCTCACCCATCCTTTATAGGCCAAGTAAAGCCCCATGAAGAATATGTCAATATGTATGCTTTTCATCGATAAAAATTAGAAAGCCGACAAATATAATGCTTCCTTTGATTTTCAACAAATCTAACAACAATTTCCATATCGTGTTAGGGCTTATCTATGAGATATAAAACAAGGCAAAAAGTAACCTACAATTTATGATCTGACTAGTTCTGAATTCGGCGGTTGGCGGCAAGGACAATATGTGAAGGTTGAGTACCGTCTATTATTCCACCAAGGTTGCTCAATATCAGTTTATTATAATTTACGATTACGACTAAATCGTACCACTTAGAATATAAATCATGCGTCTAAACCCGACTTCCTAAGCAATATAAACTAAAAGTTGCAAAATAATGAAATGTTGCAAGAAGAGCTATCGATATTCTGAGGTCCAAGGACCTAGGTTTGGACCTAAGAATCCGAATCATCTTTACCAACTTTACAAATTCCATGTCTTTATGTCTATCTCTTAAACCACTGAATCGGTTTTGACAAAATGTAAATCGTGCTTTATTATGTCGTGGAAAAGATTAGCACAACAAACTTTGGCGCAACTTCAGACACCATCTTACGTCGTTTGCAACTTTGTAGTCGAAAGTGTATACAGATAGTTCAACTCAGTTGTGCGCGTGGCCCTGTTTGCATGCGCTTGTATATACAAAACTTTCATCCACGTGGCAGCGACGCGGCAAGTGTCGTCTATGTGTGGAGTACCACACAAAGCGCCGCGCGCACAACTGTATTAAAATATTTTTAACTCTATTTATAACGTTTACCTGTCATCAGGGTTCCACGCGTGCTTGAGCTGCGTGTCGGGATGCGCGGGGGGCGCATCCAACAGCGCGTCGAGCCTCGCCGGTCGCGGCGGCTCGGGCGCCAGCTCCCGCGCTACCACCGCCTTGAACGGCGCCGAGCACTCGCGCGACACCGTCTTCACACCGCCGGAGAGCTTTTGCCCCATGCTCATGCCCCTGCAGCGGCGGGCGCGCTTCGGCAGCGCCTTGAGGCCGCCCCCGCCTCCGCCCCCGCCCCCACCTCCTCCCCCGCCCGCGCCCGCGCTCCTCACGCCGCGCACCCCGCTCTTGTACCTGGAATAACAACAACAAACGACATTGTTATTTTGTAAACAAAGGTAAATAACAAACAAATACATATCTTTATTTCAAACTACTACCCACGGCCCATTGGTTAGTGTTACAAATTTAGGACCACGCTTCATTCATCACATTCACATTCATCGCTTTCAGATAGTCTATACACAATTTTATTTGACAAATGTTGCATGGACAATCTATCAAAAATGTTGTAGATAGCCTAACAGAAACTTTAACAGTAAGCGGTGAAACAGGCCCGTACAATTGAAAGTTAGTTAATTGTTCCAATAACAAAAAATGTTTTATTTCAATATTAAGATCTAGTAGGTATGTTACCTAGTGGTTTCGTATCAAACCACAAATTCATATTCTCATAAAATGTCACATCAACTCAAGCTCAAGCTGATTTTTTCAAACTATATAATGATTATTTTGGCCCTATAAAATGCAACTTTATGATCTAGGCCAGAGGTCGGGAGTCAGAAGTTACATTTAACAAAAGAAAACTTTTTGAAGAGCGACGAAATGATTTCATGCCTAATAAATATGTGGGTGCAGTGAAAAGCGGGTACAAGCAAAGACTAATCTAAGAAAAAAATCTAATAGAACGGTACAAGTGGCTGAGAGATAGAAATGGTGCCGAATCTTTGTTGATCGATTCAGAAAGCTGTTTAAATGTTTTCGTTTATAAAATAAATAATATTTGTGGGTGGAACTAAAGACCCGCAACTTCTCATGCAAAGAGCCGCATATGGATCGTGAGCCGCAGATTGCCGACCCCTGATCTAGGCTATAAGTTTCATTTTTCAGCGACATTGTTCTATCGTCAATGTAGTCGCTGTCATTAGATGCGTAGAGGAAAATGAAACCTGTAGTTATGTCATAAAGTTGTATTTTATCCGGCCGCAATATTCTCGGTTCCCGGTTGATGGTGTTGGTGGACAATCGACCTTATAACTCTTCATGGTCGGCGAATAAAAAACGTGTAGAGGGCACTCGCCTCTGCTCGCTGATATTCGTCTATACTCGTCATGGTCGGTAAGTTCACTAATACGGATGATCATGTGGAAGCATGCTCGATGATCGTGTCTAATAACGACCAACGAACCAAGTATCTAATAGCGTAAAACTGGATCGAATCTAGAGGTCAGGTGAGGGGGTAGAATAGTGACTAGTGGTATCCGTGGACGACGAAGACAAGGCACAAATTACGAAGTACCTAGTAGTACTTTGCTTCTAGACGTTTCAAGGAACTGAAGTTACAGTCACGTCACGTGGAACTTATTACTTAGCGTTAATCGTCCATCCGGGATTTGACGAGTCGTTGTGGAGCAATACCGTTCATATAACATACACGAGTGAGCACACAATGTAACTAACATAATATTACAAATGTTATGTAGGTACACGTTTCACTATATTGTTTTATCAATGATCAAATAGTACGATTTGTTTTGGTAATAGATATAGGTTATTTTCAGAATTTTGATGTGAAAAACATTGATTAAACGAATATTTATACATAAACATGGGTTTTGATAACATTGATCTCTAATTTGATAGAAGTCTCCTAATTTAACAGGAAGTGAAGCTTAATGACTGTTGCATTAAAACAGTAGAATCTGGGTAAACAAAAAACAAAATAGAGCGGTAGAATGGTACAATTTGCGCAATGGTGTTGTAACAAACTAGTTTTGTCCAGCAGATGTTAGAGCGATGACTGCGCTTATGTAATCTAACCGTGAAAGTTACCACTCAAAAGCCAAGGTTAACACGCCCATGGTACACTACACGCGTAGCCGCTTCGGAAACGTGATGTCATTACCACGCCGAGCCGAATTACCACGCTGGTAAAATTGCAAGCTTCGCAAAAGAAAAGAAGAGGAAGTTTCATAGCTGGTTACCGAACGATCACCACATTAGAATTAAGAATTTTCGTTTTTAAACAAAAAAATTAACAAAAATTAATTCAAATATACATACGTTGAATAGTGATAGTCCACAGATATTTAAATATAAATTAACTTGAACAATTGGAAAATAACTATTAGTTGTATTGTTGAGGAATTAATAAAGCTGTTTTATTATTATTATTAGAATAGAGATACCTACAGTTTAATAATTTGTTAATTAAAAAGAAAAAATGACAGTAAGCATACTATTGCGGGCTTGGATGATACGCTTTACTAAAACCCTTCTATTATTCGGTTGCACTATTATCGGTGCTACATGTTTAGATGACGTTACAAATTTGATGGTTGCGAAATAGCCAAATATGGACCTCCCTCTCGGCGTAGTAATAAGTTAATGGTTGACAATGCATTTTTGCATTTGGAACAGTGAACACCCTTGAGTGTTTTGTATTGAATGTTCACGATCATTGACAAAGCAATAAGCATATTTGTATTTAGAGCGAGACATTGGACGTTGCTATTTGCCGTCTTCATCTGACATTTTGGCTAATTGATTAGTGATGTGACGGGGAAGGCTCGGTCCAAGGCCGTCCGCTCTCGTCGGCAGTACGAGCGGGAAGTGAAAGGCGGGTGAATGTTCACCTCCGAACTTTTTCACCGACCAAGCCGACTGGAAACTTACACAATTCCGCCTCTATTACGCCTCCGTGTCACAATAGTTACGACTTCCGACGAAATCGGGAGCAAAAAGTTCATACAAGCAAACTTGGACCGACAATCGGTCACAGAATTTTGCTGGCGAAATAAGAATGCAGCATTGCGATATTGCGTACGCTTGACAAAAAGCCCTCAGCAATAGTGGGCGTTTTGGATATTTTTTTGCTTCTACATATTTACGCAAAGCGCAGTAGGAGGCTTCGTCGTTTCGAAAACCGTTATAAAGAACCTCCTACACTTTTAATCGTATTGGCAGTCCATGCAGTTATAGTGTTGCCGACATTTGTCGGCTACATTTGATACGTGTGTCAGAGACACGCGCAGGTGCTTATAATCGATATGCTTCTATAGGCCGCCGGCTGAGGCGGTATAGGTGTGTAGATCGCTTTACAGCTGAAGCCAAGCATTCCCGTAATATAATGCGTGATTGGTTACGTTTAAATCTGTCAATGCTTGTATGAAGTATCCATCGTCCGTTAACAATAATCTGGTATAATATTCGAGCAATCAACCTGTCTGATGTAATCGTCTCCACGCGCACACACCGATTGATAGCCAATCGTCCGACGACGCGGCTGAACAAACACTCGCCTTAGGGTTGCAAACTACTAACAAAACTGCTGGTTTTAAACATAAATGAATCTCTAGTTTATATAGCAATTTCACTGATTTTCATACATTCATCATTTCTGCTTCAATTCGTCTACGTCATCTTTTTTGAAGTAAACTTACAGTTCCTAAATAACAAAGTTAGATTTATTACATTTTGGACAGCCCTGGACATGTGATTGCGCTCAATTATATACTCGTAGAAGCTTCTATTAGCTGTGTAATTGTTTTTAATGTCAATGTTTAGTTTTTATTACATAAATACCAGTTTACTACAAAGTAGCTAGAGACGACTCTTGAATATCTGTATTTGATGATCACATTAATTTTATTGGTGATATTTCCTAATGGTGTCAAATTAAACTTTTTAATGTATTAAAATAGCCTCGAATAGGCTGACTCTATGATACTCACGTGACTAGCGCTTTTTTTAAATTTTTCAAGGGCATACAACTGATATCTAAATATAGCCTATTACCAACCGAGCCAATATGTTTTTTGACGCGTACACACAGACACACAGTCTGTAATGAGTTTTTGTCGTGCCAGCCGGCTCCTGTCAGATGAGTCACCGATCAAATGTCGTGGGAAACCAGCAGGCAAATGAGATACGTTATCGGAATTTGTACAATCGATCTTTACTTAGAAGGTATCGCGATCGAGTTTAGACAATAGTAGTCAAATTGTGCTGTGTAAACCACCAGAAGCTACAGACCGCTTAATTTTTTTTTCCTTGACTACTTCACGTGTGTGTTGATGATGTTTCTAAATGGAATTCGTCCTCAGACGTGCACCGGCTAGCGACTGATTAAGTGTTATGACCGTCCTAGGTTAATCATCTACAAAAACTTTTTTCAATTCGCTAGATTAAAAATGCATGCGAAGACAGCCTAATAAGCCTATACGGTTAATCGGGTCCCGCAAGCGAGCCAGTTGACTAACGACATGCAGAGGGCAGGCGCCGTTGAATTTTAGTTGAGTCCCACATATGACATATCTCAATGTTGAAGAATAAAAAAAGTGCTTAGCATAACGATCAAAGAAACACATATATGTCATTGTTAATCTTCAGACCGAATAACCTCTAAATACCCAGAGAGATAGGCATAAATATACATAAAAACTATAAACTTTACCCTAGACTATCACATGCTCAGAACACGGTGAGCAGCTGTAAAACAACCGTTGTTAGTGAGAGGTGGGTGAGTGGCGGAGTAGTGTCAGTGTACCCCGCTCGGAGTCGCTCGCCGCTCGCCAGTCGCCGACCGATGAACCTCCCCACACGCGGCACACGACTACTTGTATGACAATGTAGACGTGTGCTACTATCATCATCAGGATCTCAACTTAAGTCACTTGTAGGCAAGCCTGGATTTATAAATATGCGTGTTACGCTGTTTGTCCAACAGAACCGTCAACCGAGAACGACATTATTTCGGCCCTATCGAATTCAACTTTATGATCTAGACTATAAGTTTGATTTTTACCGACATTGCTCTATTGTCAATGTCGTCGTCGTCTTTAATGACATTTTCCTCTATGTCTTTAAAGGCATAGATGAATATAAACCTGTAGTCTATATCATAAAGTTGCATTTTATAGTTCACGGTTGACGGTGTTGGTGGACAAGCGGCCTTAGGCCATGTCTACGGTCCGTTGACCGTTTGTCCATCGCACGCCGTCAACTTCAACGAGATTATTTTATGCAGCCACTGTATATATATGTAGCCGATATTGGTCCAGAGCCTATGACGTCGGTGTAGAGCAAAGTGTAGTGGCGTAGATCAAAATGAAATTATATGGCATTTTATCGGTCCAGAACGCACAAACCGATTGTTTGGAAAGGCCTCCGTAAGGTTTATGTAAAAAAAAAAAATAAAAAAAAATGGATGAAAGAAATTCAAGAAAATAATATTTCTTATCTTTATTACCACGCGGAAGGAGTCGCGGGCAACAGCTATATAAAAAAGCTTATATAAATGTTAGTCAATTTATACGTTAAGTTGCGGCGTGATGACGGACAAACCATCCAAACAACAATTATTGTATATTCTAATCCCTAAAGTAATCAATATTAAAGATTAAATAACAAAATAATTAATCGATAAAGATGATCTTTTAACCAGTAACGTATAAGTCTCATACAACAGCAACCTTCGACACACTTTTACGATCATTAGTCATCAAAACGTATCCAGCTTCTATTTCAAACGTCAACCTTCAAAATTCATTACGTATTTCATACAAAGGGTCATCCGAGTTCCGTCCTCGGTGGAGCATCACTTATTCCACCTAGTATTTACCGCAAATCCGGGTGCGCTAGTGAAAAGCTAGTGAGCGTTAGTTTACGATTCAGCGCCGACTGCCCAATACTGCGCGTTCTCATTTATTTTACCTCCGGCAGGAACTTTATGTCAACGACGGAGGGGTCCCTGTTGAATCCTCGAGGCGATGTAAATTTAGGGTTGTCAGACGTTCTGATACACGCGAACATATTCAGGCACCGTCTTTTATCTAAATGAACCGAGTTCAGCCAATGCGGCTTCTGATGAGACTTTCTACACTTCGCCAATCGCTAACAAGAATTGTTTTTTACTAATATTTTTTTTTAAATACCACAATTTTTAAAATTTACATGCTATGTCCGGTTTTTCGTTTTGGCAATATTGACAACCCTAGCCCCGTTGTCCAAATGAGGACGGGCGACAATGTGTTTCTGTGGTCGCTGCGGAAAATTTACAAATCTGTCCGCATGTAGCTACAATCGAGGCAAATGGGCAAATGAGCACGTTTCAAATAGTAACATTACCAATTTCAAACATATTCAATTTATTGTTAAAACATTCCTTTCTTTAATGTATTTAAGTAGTTGCATACCGGATATCAATGAGCACTTTAAGTATACATGACATTTAACATAAGTAGGTATTCAACTTAATCTTTATGATCTCTGCACGTGTAGCATGACCACTGACCACCACAGAATGCATAACTACAAAATATGTACAGATAGGACAAACCGATAGATTTTCTTTAAACATCTGCGTACAATCAGAAGGTTTGCGGGTTCAGAAGGTAGTGCGTTGCCGGCCTTTGAATAAAGGAATAAGTTTTGCTAAGGCATAATAAAATAATAAACGTACTATAGTGGTTGAAGCCAGTAGGGCACTAAATTGGAAACGCATACAACTATGTGAGCTAACAGAAAACACCTACGTATATACCAACTCTACAAACATTCAACGATACATATAATAACTCCCGTCCGTCTGTATGAACAATTAATTTGTCCGGCAATCTCCGTTACATAACAAATCAATTAAATCCACAGCGATATGAATGCGGATGACACGATGCGGATATTTATAAATTAGTTTTGTGAACGCTCGTAGTTCGTGTCAACACTCGTCTACTGTAGTGTGGGCTCTTTGACTGAAAATCATAATGGGCTTTTCATGTAGACCTATTATTTTTTGTAAGCCGACCCTTTTGCCCCTATCGGCGAACACAAATTTGGAGAAGTGTATGAAGCAGATAACTAACCTTTTACAAAATTCGAGATCATCTTCATTCAACAACATCTTCTTCCTTATGATTTTTACAAATCTTGTTACTTAGGTAGTTAATCATCTAGATTCTAGATAATGCATTTAGCTATGTAAATAACGTGATTTTGCTAAATTATAGTTATTTATTTGCTCCTTCCACTCATGTCTCCATTTATGAACTGATTGTTTTCCATCCATTGATCAGGTGGTAGTAACAGCAGCAAAAATGTTATTAGTTGACCGTGCCGGTCGGTATAATAATAAATATAAAATAAAAAATACTAAAATTTCGTTTTTGGAGGCATTCCATCCATCGTTATCTTTAAACAGTAGTTTCTTACAAATTTTTGGGTTACCTACTTTTTAACTTTAAAAAACTATGTGTCAGGGTTGCTGCTATCCACTTTTTGTCCATAGACAAAAAAGTATGTGTCATATGTCTAGCCAAACCTAAAGTTCAGTATATTTAAGTTCTAATGCCGACCATAAACCGGCCAATGCCTTGGACAACAGCCTTGATTTTAATTCGAATAACGTGATGGAATTAATTGAGATGCTATTTAATAGTGGTGTTGTGTACGAAAACTAAATAATGTTGTTACGTATATTATTACATATTATAACCAATACTAGCAACAGGATTTCCCTTAGCTGAATGTCGTAGAAAATGCCTGTTTTCGGGTAGGTACTGGGTTAGCTCATGTAAATAATACTAGGGAAAAATATGCGAGTATTCATGATGCTTTGTGTGTGTGAGACATTCAATGTTAAATGTCATTGTCCGCCGGCCCTCCAACTTTTTAAACATGATATAGGACAATAATAAAAGCAATGTATGGCTACACATTATGTGAAAGTCTATTTTTTATTTTTATTTATATTGTATAAAAAACAAAGACTGCCAAAATCAGTATTGTGCTGATATTCAATAGTGTACAGTGTACTATTATATAGAAAAGTGTTAGTCAACTTATTCACATTATCATTTTTTATAGTAATTTCGAATATCAATAAAGTCGTATGAATTTTAAATAAGTTATTATTATTTATGTGTGCATCATAGAATGTATGGAGTGAGCAATCGCTCCGGGCGTCGTGGTATGAGAGGGAGAGGGAAAAGGGACCCAATGGGGTTGATGGGGTAGCTCCCTTGTCGTACTTTAATCTAGAACGTTCGACTGCTCAGAAAAAAATACTCTTTGGGGAAGCAATCACAATGAGAGTTGATTTGTCAGTAGCCAACAAAATTGCTTTCTTGGAGTAGCCTTAGCATTTTAGAAGAGACAAAACAAAATTTTCCGAAAAAAACTGCCAATTAATAAAATTCACCTAATTTTTGACGCCAAATTATAAGTTTCCTTGTAACTTTAATAAGCATGAAACACTGATAGGACAAAGTACAAAAATATTTTTGAATAAAGTTATCGAAGAAAATGAACATAACTCAATTACTGTGTATTTTAAATTGAGCGCTTCTTACACAACAATGTAAAGGCTAACCGCTCCATCGTGGTAAGGGCATAAGGACTCATTATCACGTGAAATCTCAACGGTAAAGGTCAGAAGGCTTCTTTTGTTGATAATTTCACATAACTCGTACGGAGAAAGTGTCAACGCGCCCGTACTTGCGAAACCTCTGACCCACACATCGCAGCGTGTTTAAAACAGCGTGTTTAAATTACTCTTTTTGTTAAACACTTCTGTTATTGATTGTACATGTCAAAAATAATCAAAGATTTTTTTTATCTTAATTTTCGATTCGTTACGTACGGTTCTTCTTAAAGGTGGTTTCACCTTTTAGCTCCATAGAGGTGACGTTTGTAAGTGTAACCTCAACTTAACGTAGTCGCTAACGTCAACAACTTAATGGAGTAGATTACAGGAAAGGATATAGGCAAATTTTAAAATCAAAATGTACGCTTCTATATTAATCAAATATAGGCTTAGTTAACTAGTTTAGTATACTAACTTGTTTGACAGCTTACAGCCGGCACTGAAATAGTTTTAATAGAGTATTTAACGTAAATAGTTGAGCTGTCGTTGTATGTAACGTGAAGTTATAACGTTGCGAGCGTAATACTACTGGCTGAAACTTATATCTGCAGGTTATTTATATACTTTGGATGTTCATTTAACTCTAGTATTACGTGACATTTAAATTAATTTATTTCTTTTGTACCAAATATAGTTTTCGACTTTGTTTAAAGCGACTTTCTGGTCATACATTTCCCCTCAAAGTTTAGTTTAAAACAACCCATACCAGGATATATCGCATAAAATTATAAGAGTACGTGCCAAATATGGATAAAATTATGTTCCATCATCATTCAAAAAGACGAACCTGGAGCGGTGTTCTAAGAAGAGATTCCCACTGAATTGTTTAGAATTTTTACTTTACTGTAGAGCTCTACGAAGAGAGAGTTGAGATGCGAGACTAGAGCCCCCAAGTTCTCTCAACTCTCTTTACGTCTATTTTCGGAACACCGGGTAGCCCGGGGTTCAACAAATCGCTAGGGCGTGGCGGGGACCTTGTATCAGTGGCCGCGTTGCAACAGCCTTCGTGTCAAGGGAAAATCCTACTTTACAGTTTCCATGGCCCTGAAGCGAGCGTCGGCGATCGCGCGATCATTTTCATCGTGAAAATGCACTCTAATCGTAAAATTTTTGATGCCGTTAACCTTTTTAGCGTATCTGGCTACTTTATCATATACGTTATAATTTACTATGCATGCGTATACATTTAATATATATAATAATAAAAACCTTTAATTTCACCAAATTGACGATGCGTAGTTTTGAAAAAGTATAAGATTAAGGCAATAGGCGACGTAACAAAATTACATCATAAAATAATAATAAAGATAATATTATCAAAGGTTAACAATTTTAAAATGTTCTCTAACTCCTACGCCGAGTCATTACACCTCAGTGCACATAAATGAGCCCAGCAGCAACTGTTTAATTAACATAATATAAAAAGGGTTAAAAAAACGTGTAGCTATCTAATAAACCTAGTTCTACCTCTGCCTACGTATCAGTACGCGTGGTCGGGCTCGTAATGCGGCAGTGACGCTGTTGTTACGCTGTTTACAGCTGCGTTGTGCGATACTCGTGTCAAGGATGCCCCATCAGGCATCAACACTATACTTTAATGCGCTTAATAACAAATAAATTACAATTAGGGTTGTCAGTGTGATGATTTCAAGAAAATAAGTGAATCCTATAGTGTACAATTAATGAATACTATTCAGGTCCCTAGTTTTAAAAAGTTTATTTTTATCCATGTTATCAAAGATAAACTACATTTAAAATACTGTCTACATTTTTTAAGCAGTAACTTATGAAATCTCGTTCAAGACTAATATAATATAACAACTAAACAGCCATTTTCCGGATCCCTACTCCCTACATCCTCTTAATATCATGTCGGAAGTGAAACAGTTTCATCTCATCCGAAACGGGGCCTTCGGCTCGGCTATCTAGGTTGTTATATTTTATGCTACGATAGCTAGTCTTGGATTGTAATCTTGACTTGATATTAAAGTTAATTCATTTTTTAAATTCTTGTCTGTTTAAAGTTGCTAATTGTTTCAATAATTCAATCTCAACAATGTTTGCAGCGGAAAAAATGCATAACTTTGTTTTCTAACCCTTAAGTAATATTTGGCAAGCGACAACCCTATATATTGTTTGAAGCCACTGTAATTAGCAGCAGTTACAAGAATTACGGTATTCAAATGATCGTATCGCTGTTTATAGTTTAATTTAATTGTTCGTACCTTAATATTAAACATAAATCACAAGTATAATTATTATAGAATATGTTCCGCGTAGGCTTTAATTTTTATGGCGGGTGGTGTAACTTTACCTTTAAAACGTGGTGTAACTATGAACTTCAATAGCTTATAAATTAAAACAGCAAAATTTTTGATTTTCGTTTCTACTTATAGGTAGCGATTCAAAAAACGTCACGTTGTATATATTGTCTCATAGTCAGTGTAACTATGCTCGCCTACCGTAATTATTACAGACTTCGATAGATTCAGGATTAAGTTACGCGACACAAAGTTTCAAAACCCGCCCAGCCGCCACCGGCTTAGCTAAAACAACGCGACACGAAAATTTTACAAGGATATTCTGCGTTAGACTCGGTAGGCATATTTTCATTCATATTTCCCTAGAAGCCTGCAAGATATAAGCGTAATATTTTATAGCCGTTACGTCGGAGTTATGCCCGACGTTTCCGGCGGAGTGAGTTGTCTGACAGAAGTTGGGAACTTTCTACTTAGCCGGGACCTTCATATCTATTAGACGCTAATGCCTCCATAATAAACTCGTTTACAGCCCGACTGCCTCTGACCCTCGTACTTTTAGCTAATTAACATCATTATTTGCCTATTCAGAAATACTAAGTTTTTAAAGGCTTAGCAAAATCATGGTAGCCATTTTTTTCACGGTCTGATCATTATGTGTTGATAGTGACAGATTAACATAGAATAAGTTTGACTATAATGTCTTGTTTACACGGATTAAGTAGATAAGTAGGCAACTAAATTTTAAGATAAAAATTGCATGTAAACACAAAATTTAGTAGCAAATTGCAAGTTAAATGACTTACATTTTGACATTTAACTTGCAACTTGCTACTAAATTTTGTGTTTACAAGTCACTTAAAATTAAGTTAAAATTTAGTTACTGTCCGTTTTTCCACGACGTATTTGGGTTACAAATAAAAACATACAGTATTTATTTACGAAAAAGGCGTATCAAAAATCAAAACACAATTCGCAAAATCCACTCACAAAGGCAAGGACTAGCAACACATGACCCAAATTTTCCTTCCATTTAAGGCTAACGAGGAAAACGTTCAGTTACCTAATAAATGGCTTCATATGCTTGGACTGTATACTTTTTACTTTAAAAAAAGTTATGGTCAATTAGATTTTTGTTACAAAATTCAAAATTTGCATAAAACACAAGAAATCTTTAAAATTGTACATAAAAATATATGCCTGTCCTATAGAATCAAGACATAGGTTTTGCTCTCAAAAGGCATGCCTTCTAGAAATTTATTTTGTAATCATTGACATCAACTAGGTAGGAAGTTCGTAGGAAAATGCCTACGAACTTTAGCGCCATTAACAGCGCTCTAAAAAGCTAAAACTACCTTTCAAAACATACATTTTATGATTTCACATGACATCTCAAACGAAATCTGCGCCGGTTTAGATAAGGATTTACTTACCGGCTAACAGCTTCGTCTTGACCGATCCTAGAACCGGCTTTGTCAACACGAAAAGGCCTAGACCTGGGCTGGGATCTGGTGGGACTGCGGAGGCCCCAAATATGCCGTAGATCTGCCAGTACTGAGCGCCGACAGGAATTTAATGGGTTTTAGTCGGCCGCAGCGAGTCCCACATACCCCGACTGTCCTTACCATTACTGCCGGAAATAGATAAAGATCATTTCCCGTTCAAAAAAACAGGCCTTGGTTCGGATCAGCCAAGTCTAAGCAGGAGTGTGGATTTCCCCTCAGGTTGTCGGTTAGTGCGGTCAGGGCGGCCGGCGGGCCTTGACAGCAATGCGCGCGCGCCGTAGCGTGTCAAGGGTTTTGCAGCTTTCGCCCGCCGCGCAGGCGCAGCCTACAGCCCTACAGGTTAAGTGACACTTAACTTGCCCACACCTACAGATGATGTAAGATGATACTTTTAATGGGTAACCAGCCCAATGGATGAATATTAGGAGAAAGGTCTTTGGACATTTTTGTACCTATACAAAGGTGCCCCAATGAACATACTTGAAGACGTAAATGGTACATATCATTACCCTTAGCTTAAACTTAAACTGACTATTGTCCGACACTATTCTCAAAGCGAGACAGATATGCTCAATGACCTTTATCGACGGTAGACGAGAGGCAAAGAGACGTATGTGAACGAAATAATCTACTCTAATCAGGATAACCAAGTTATAATTTAGGTACGATTACTAACTGTTCACCTCCTTGAAGTAGGTATGATATAATTAAATTAGCAGAGATATCTATCTGTTTTATGCAATTTGCCATTTAAAAGAATAGCCCACTAGAAATAGAAATATTGCCTAACCTCATCATATCAAATTAAGATTTGCATGTAACGATATGATATCTGATAGTCCCAAATACATAGTCAAGTAGAAGTACTTATCAAATATGTACTCAGAATAGGCAGATGGCTGGAGTCTATCCATCTTTGTTGTTGTGACATGTTTTGATAGCTAGATTATTTTGTATAAGATCTGTTGCAGAAAAAACTGGTGATACCAAAGAATTACACAACGGGTAAAAAAGAATCACGAAAGAGATAAGTATGTAAATATAAAAATTATTCATATCAAATGAAATATAATAAACCTAGTAGTATCTAACCTACATCTAAAATTAATTTAATTTGTTTAATACATTAATGAAATGTTGGAAACTAGTGTTATGTTCTAATAAACGCTCCTATTCCTATTTTAATTAAATTGTACATTTTAGCACATTTCGTAATTAAGTCGTAACTTGTAATCATTACCTACTTACTTATAACAGGAGAGCTTGATACTTAGCAAACAATAACTTAAATTAGCTTACTAGAAGATAATGATAATAAATCAAATGTATTTGAGCAGTTTGAGGTCACAACAATTAATATGTTTCATGTGGTATCAGATATCAGTAAATCCCATTAAATCCTGCGTGAAAATCCAATTCAATATTTCGTGTAATAGTAAAACAAAATGACATACGGATAAAATACCTCCGGTCGCAGTACAAGTATTTCGCAAGGCTCTAAGTAATTGTATAAGTGGTTGTGTTCGGGTGGGATAAGACGCTCCTCTCCCCGTTTACGTCTCATTCCCCTATTTCGTTGATAAGCATCGCTAACACCGAGAACGTTTTTACGTCGAATTAGAAATTAGACAATATCGTGAACATAAATCCTACGCGTATTCGCGTTATTTCTTTCTCGTTAATTTTATTTTTCGTGTGTGATGTTCTTTGCGTTTTTACGTACGTACAATTCGTTTTCTAAAATTATTTAGAATTATAACTGCTTCCATAATATTTCTTTATTACATATACCATACTCATTATACAGACCTACAAATTGATGCACAGAATAATTTGGTGAGATTATTATCCACGTGGTATGGGGCGAATGAATCTTTTTGAATGTACTAATCGAAAACAGAAGCAATACAACCTTACTTATAAGGCGATCCGCGCAATTCTCTTCGGATACCCTTGAAAATTGGCATCGCAAACTGTAGACGAAACATTTCTTGACCTACCTTCTTAACAGATCTTTTTGTAAGCAAGAGGGTAAAGCTTTCTACCCGTCAAGCAACATATTCATTCTCATATTTGTTATGTTTATCGTCAGGATGAATGTTAAATTAGGAGCGTTCCTTGGGCCGCTCCTCCTTGGACGAGTGGCAAGGGTGCCTCTGAATTATTCATATGCACCTCAGTCCTCGGTCTCAAGTAACGCGACGGCAGATTTTATCCGAGACTTCCCTACAAATTTATAGGTATTGTGTTGCGACGAGGGTCTTGTTTATGAGAAAATTGCCGTAATATTAAAAATCTTACAAATTTTTTTGAAGACGTTCATGATATGAATAGGTACAGTTTCAATGGGTAAGTAAGTAAGCTGGTGATTTAAAATTTAAAGCTGAAGTATATGTATTAAAAAACCATCAAAATCGGTCTACGTATTAAGTTTGGAAAATAATAAGCATACTTGATTATTTTTCTTTCATTGGGAGTTAGAAATAGAATTACCTATCACAAAATTAAGTTAACTACATGCAAACGTCACAGTTATGTGAAAACCTAAAATAAAACGATCCAAAATGTTAGTTATTTCTGACCTTTGAATAATTTTATTGCAGACCTTGTAAATAGCCCAATTAATAAGCAAAAAATGTTCCTGCCTTTGGGTTAGTCATGAGAAGGGAAATACTGTATATTAATATTATACTTAAATCCAAATTAATAAGGATGCAAATATGGTCTTAACATAATTAATTATAAATTTAGCGCATGGAAACAGCAATTTGTAATTTGCTATTTATTTCTATATCAGAAGGATATAGAAATAAAGTATTTTAAAGTGATACCAGAGAATAATCTGTTTTAATTAATAAATTAAATATTCGAATAACTGTTAAGACCTTTGACATTTCTGCAAATTGTTTAAAAAATTGTTCCTGTTTGAAAAAAGAACCTTAACAAAATAGACGCACATAACGGGAAACATGGACACGAGATACTACTTGTAATAAGCGCATCGGGTCAGTTTACGTTGTTCATTAGTACTCGTAGGTGTTCAAAAATTTGAGCTGTCGGCAATGGAAGCGCGTGGAACGCATACGTTGTTTCCATTCAACGACTTCTTTGTACTTATTAACGTACAAAATGAGCAAGGTAACTTTAGACTTGAAGTCAACGTAAGTGAAGTTTGCAAGCCAAAACAAAACACAATATAAAAACATTCACCAAATTGGTGCAGGTAAAAAACTTTATTTTACAGACCATTCCGTGACCGTAGACATAATCTAAATTGATATTCGGGTTAACAAACTAAGTAAATTGTAACACGGCGTCAGAATATTTTAACATCAAAGTAGATAGCAATGGCGCGGCCGACGGAGCGAACCAAAAGAAAAGAAAACGAACCGAGGGCCGATTGTTTCGTTCCTTTTTCCCCGTGGAAGGATCAGCAATGCAGTCGGAACTGAAAACCGGTATAGTAGCGGGTAGACGTACTCACGTCGCCCGAAATGCAATGCCTCGTTCGTTTCATCATTTTTATTTTCACTGCGAGGTTGCGAAAATACGCAAAAGAGAAACCGCATGACATAAATTTAACCTTTGTAACGAAAATACTCATTACAGAGATAAAGAAATGAGCGATAGTGGAGAAAATGTAAGTTCGATGAAACGAGACAGAATTATTAATTTGACCGAAGGATTTGTAACAGGAGATGAGATAGCAGCCGCATTTGGATCGTTCAAACACAAAGCGATTTTGGGACATTAAATTTTCAATACTAATTCGACACATACAATAGTGGGAGCGAGTGTGTGCGATATGGGAGAAGTCATCAATATATTATATGTAATAACAAAGGCCAAAGGATAGAGTATAGGGTGCAAGGCTGGGGTCAACGACACGCACCCCGGCCCACAGTAGGGCACAGATACAGGACGTGACTCACTTGTGGGGATACCAGCTGCTGCCCACAAAAAGTGGCGCGTGCTGAAACTCCCCTTAGGGTAATTAATTAATTATTAATATTCTTTGTCAATGAAATATAGAGTGTGGGGAATATTTAGAGCATGAGGCACACACCCGACTACATTTATATTGGAAAAGAAAAAAAAACATGACGCTGATATTCACCAATATAAAATTTCAGCAAAACTTATTGGTAAAGAAAACATCTTCGATGCCATCACTCTAGTGCCGATTGGTAGGTATCAAAATGACCTCCTGACCTCAATCTAATCTTATCTACCGCGAACCGGCATCAATATATCGATTGTTATTACACACAACACCAGTGTTTACGTATAATTATTTATTGCCAGCGATAATATTGCAAATGGAACGTAGTAAGCGGGAGGTTATCGTGGTATCAGGCACATTCGTCATTACATAGGCATCGGCAAACGCAAAAACATTGGAACGATTATGTGAGCAGTGAAAGCGGCGACATATGCCGGCCTCGCTTTTCAAATCGAGGATTTGCCACATGGCGCTCGCAGCTGATCCAACAGTAGGTCAGCCATCGCTGCACCCTCGATACAATTTATTGTGGTGATTTCAACACCGGGATGCTGCATCGCAACCGACCTTCACCTAGGCATCTGGCCGTCGATCCCGCGCCCGTCTGACAAGTATATTTATAGACATTGTTTTCAACTTTGTAAAACAGTTGGGTTTAAGACCAGAATTACAACTTGCGAGTTGCATCTTCGAAGTATATACGGTAAAGTAACAAAAAGGTCAATCAACCAATACTTTGTTGAATGATTGAAATTATACATATACAGTATTTCTTGTAGAAATGAAACCTTTCGAGAATAATAAATATTTGTTTACAAAACATGAATCAGGGCAAGTTATTTATCTTTAAAGTTAGAAATTATAATGCAAATTTGAAAAAGACGAACAAGAAATATTACGAGGTACTTTCTAGATACTAGTTTGAAAGAAGAACATTTGTTGTCCGTAGTATTGTAAAAGTTAATCTGCGTAGTTTGAAAGAAATGTACACAGATGCAGCAAACAAAAGAAGTTAGCTATACTATACAGCTGTAGATCCAACACTTCCCATTTCGGCTCGCTTGAGCCTGAAACGTGACGGTTGCCGCTTTTTGTTTTCTATTGTTTATTAGATGATCAATGCAAAATAATTACTCGAGTGACTCACATCGTTAACACGAGTTTCAAAGGCGGAAACCGGCGTGGTAGTGACGTAATAATAGGTATTGTAGTTATTCATTAAGCCGAGAGCAACGTGAGAACCGAGGCTTCAAGGAGAAGGCGAACATTAGCGTCGGGTGCTCATTACGAGCCGCCGAGAAAAATGGATTGTTGTCTCGAGACGTCAATAACCTCGACGGTACGGATCGTGGTTGCAATAAATACGACAGCCGCGGCTCCGGTCTGGTCAAGAGCCTTTCAAGGCCGGGAGCCGGGCAGGCAGCGTCCGCGTCAACCGAGCCCTGCACCGCCTGCATTCTAGCAATACCACATGCACTTATCAAACTGGAATGTGACGACTCATTAGCCGTGACAATAAACCTTCGATATGGATCTGCGTAGTTATTGAAGCACGAATTCCGATTGATATTTACGGCACTCCGGAATTCACAATCGCTCATGTTATGGTGTCGCATACTGCTACACGCCATGATTGTACGCGGCTGAGACGTCGTCCGCCAAGGTCGGATCTAATAGCTTCGTAATTCAGACCTCACCGTACTCGACTAGAAACTAAAACTACCTGTGTGAAATCCTTGGAAATAATTGCTATACTAGTTGTTTCCTCGAGCATTTCTAAATATAATAGCCACTGCAATTTATACATCCACCGTGCCTTCGTCTCGCGATACGCACTATCACAAGTCGACCACTAGAATCCGCCCGACAGGTGGTGTCGAAAAGAGACGGCCACATGTCGTCGGGGATTCAACAAAGGACTGGCGGAGCGGTGAACTCACCGCAGGTCGAGGAATCGCGCGGTCTTTGTTCGCCGTTCACAGGACATGTCTGTCGATTGATACCACAGCACTTCACCAACGGGGAGTAAACACCATCGCGATCGCGCGCGTGCGTTCGCGCACTTCTGACACTACCACCGGGCGCGAGAGAGCGCGCGCACTGAGCGAGGGCCGCGCTACCTGCCCCGGCCGGCGGTTCCGCGGCGCGCGCGCGGGCTGCGGCGGAGCGGAGGTGCGCATCGCGGCACACGACCAGCCGGTTACGATGCACGACTGACGACACCTACCCCGCCCCCCACCGAGGGAGATGATTTAGACGCCACTGTGACGTCACGGCCGAACAATAGATAACTAATACGGATCATAACACAGCTGACACGCTCGAATCCGTACTCATAAGACATAACAAATGTTCTGAAAAGGGAATTGCACATGCAATAAAAGGGTAACCGGGTTATATTACTTAAAAATATAAATGCGATTAATCAGGAAATAGAAAACAAATCCTAAAAAATATGGACAGTTCACAAAGTTATTTCCAGAATAAGTTGGAACTATAATATAACAATATTATATAACAATTTTTTGTCAAGTTTTTATCAAAAGAGTCTACATTCAGTTGAAACTTGAAGAATGCAAAATGATTCCGAGCTGTTCGAGATGGTACCTCTAGTAAAGGTATATTTGAATGTTCTTGTGGTATGCGAAAGCAATGTGCATTAAAATTAAAGGTCACAATTACGTGTTAATCACAACTATTAAAATTAGTCATCTGTAGAATTTGGCCTTTTAAGATGACTTAGGATATATATTATAAGGACACTGTAGGCTTTATAGTTGATCAAATACTACTTAGATGACACTACAAAGTAATTATTTCAGGTTATTGTAGACTTAAATACCTAATGGCCTTAAATACCAAACAACTAGATCCTGAACAATGATGATGAAAATAAGAAATCGTACATACATGAAATCTTAACGCAGGCTTTGCTTTGTAAATCTTAAATTAACATAAGAGTTATTGTTTGTTGTTGAAACGTGAATCACTCACAAAGGTCCGCCCAACTTTCACGAGAGGAACAAAATTAATTAACAAACAAATGTATTATGATACCATACAACACAAATGAATGTGAGGAGAGGTACTCGATAAATTGCTTGCTGTTAAAAATCGGCTTTTTATCCAGTGTAACATAACGGAGTTTTGACGGGAAAGCTTCCAGCTATGGGATAATTTTCACTTTGGAAAGTAGCTAAATGAATACACTTTTTCCTTTCATTTTTCGGTATGTCAGAAGGCTGGGAGTGAATAGGTCTGGCGCTATTCAGCTTTGTGGACTTGACTTTGTCAATGTCGTTTGTCTGCAGGGAGCGAAGATATAGTTAAAAATATACGCCTCCTAGACTTTCACACTAACAATCAATATAGCGACTTCCTCTTTTGTAGCATTATCAAGTGGCGTACTAGATATTGTACTATATCATAAAAGTTTTGTTTTATTTGTACGTTGTTGCTATTTTTACTTATAAGTTATACGCGGTTTTCTTTGCGACGTTCCCAAGCTTCGACTAGTTAGGAAAAAGTTTTGTTACGTAAATCCAGATTTTTTATTGACAGCTTTTTGTAGGTTTGCGAAATTATATTTCACTAGAGGTCGCCCTGTGGTCGAACTCGACCATAAATATTTAAATCCATCGTGTAGAGGAGCTATAAAAATATAATCTATACTGAATTCAATCACAGACATTAATTTGGCATGAATGTTTCGTTGCAAGGCCATCAAAAATTTTATTAAAAAAAATATAAGACTTTAACCATAAACAAAAGAGTGTTTCGTGTATGATTATCGTGTCCTGTCAAAATATTGTTTATTAGAAAATGCAAAGATTTAAGCACATTTTAAAATAATATTGGTATTCCACGTTCCTCCGCTATATCAACTATAACTGAGAGAAATTTCATGCTTTTACATCTACGCGTCTTTCGTAAAAAGGGGTAAAAATTTTTAGCTCACGTATTAATATATAGATGAAACCATAAAAACGTACTTTGACTGCTTTTATATTTCTTGAAACATAATCAGTAAGCACCAATACCTGTAACAAAAATATTTAAAACTTAATAACAATATTTAAGATAAGAATAAACGGGTCAAAGACTTCATCAAACAAAGAAACATAATAATTTCAACCTCAAGAGGTAAACCAATGCAAAAATACATCTCTTAAAAGTAGAACCTAACAAAAAATGAATTATCCAAAGTCGGCCATCAGCAAGGGCATCACATTATGTTAATATTTATGTAAAACATTAAAGTTTCGTTATATCAATACTTTAAAATTTAAATATTTCTAAGTATCTCATAATATATAGTATACATAAAAACATGTTTAATTATTCTTCATAACCTATATTTGCTATTCTTTACTATTTCATATCATCCAGAAAAATGTGCCTCACCAATTTCATTAGGTACATTTTATTTCAACGATTCCCTGCGCTATTTTCCAATTTCATATCAATTTTGCATGGAACAATACACTTTTTGACAATTGTAAAAATCCCTTTGTCCTAATATTTCACCCTTATACCATTGTTTGTTCTTTAAACTTTTCAAGCTCATTTGCATGAGTCACAAAAGCGAATCGTCCCGTCACAGTAGCTTGGTTATGTAAATGGCGCGTAATAGTAGAAGTATCCTGAACATTTTCCGTCTACTTTCTAGGTATTTCGACGCGTGCAGGGTCACCGAATTCCTAAAGAAATCTTTTTTTTTAAATAATTTTTCAACGGTTGACTATCTAAGTCAACGTGAAAGAATTTTCTTCCTCTAGGGACGAATTTCGGCCAAACTCTTTAAACTGCACATTTTATTAACAGTTAAATTAAAATAAATTATCACAATATATTGGTACAATTATAAAGGCAAAACGTATGATAACCGCAAAAACAGTAACTACGCCATAGAATGAGATTTTATCAGTTTAATTCATCGCTTTTATCTGAAAAATTTAAATAGGTCGATGAGCTTAAAAATGTCAGTAATTTACACTTACTGAAAGTGGTAACCCTGAAAACAGCGCATACAAACCGGAGCACGATGAGAAATCTCATCGGATCCACAAAACGACTGCAAGTTTTTCCTCTCCCTAAACATTTAGTTTGACCCGCTTGCTTTCTACGTAATTTAATTTATTATACACAATGGCTGCTCATCAATTTCTATCTTGTGATGTAGCAACGCTTTATTGCTTTCGAGAGAATTGTACTCAAAATATTTTAGTAAAAAATGTTTCGAATCAAGACTTTCGTTCAAACGCTGGCTTTTTGGCAGTCAATTAGGTGTAGGGACAGAACAAGATTATAATTTATCATCTTTGAAATTCACATCAAAATAGTCCGTCCAGGCATCAGAATTTTCACATTCACCATTTAGGCACATAATATATATGTACGAGTATACTACAGAGAAAGGTAACCACGGCCAAAAGGGCCAGCGACCGATCAGGGCCTTTTGGTATTGGTGGAAGTGTACTTTTACGATACAAAAAACTATAAACGAGAGTTGTAAAATTTTCCTAGTTGCGTTCATTCAGCAAAATGGTCTATGTTTGTAGAGTTTTTAAAAATAAATACGTACCTATTGGCAGAAAATAGTATAATAATAATAACTATTATTTCTTGCTTCCAAACAAAAAAAAATAACACTAACGAGAAATATCATGAATTCAAAGGAATTATAAAATAAAAATGGAAAGCAGAGAGCGCTCCGGGACAAGACGGTATTGATTTTCCTTTGTGGGTTATCAAAACTGAATCTTGTTTTACGTTTCGTAAAATAAAATGGCAAATTAATTGCAGAACTTACAGCAACAAACCACCGTTTACAAACACCAATTAAAATACTAAGTAAACTGTTGATCAGAATCAGCACTTTCAGAGCTATAAAGTCCAGACAATCGACTTTATTTTTACTTTACTCTATGTGAGTAATGCTTCTACGCCTAATTGGCAATCGGTTTTATTTTCATTAATTGATGTCTACTTCATATTGTTTCTCGGTTTTCTCCACAAAGCTTTTCGCTCTCATTAATCGAAGCGTGATGTTGTATACTGTAAAGCCTAAGATTTCGAAACGGATTATCCAACACGTAAAAACTCAGTCTTATATTATTGGAAAGATAAATACACTCGTGATCTAGCAAATAAATAACATGTCAGACATAAGCAAGGAATTAGTAAAGGCATCAAAGTTCTTCTGAGCCATCTATAATAAAACCTGAGAAAATTGGAATCGGGGCCGACATGTTTGACAGTCAGCTATTGATCTTCCCGTGATGATGGATAGAGTATCGGTGGAGGGAGAGTATCCTACTACAGCTACGCTAAAGTCGCGCTGTAATCTGAAGTAACTGCGTCATCGACTCATCGCTTTTGTTTCCCTTATTTTCGATTACTCAGCTTATTTTTGTCAAAGCAAAGTATTAACACCCCATGAAACTATTTTATCAAGAGAAACAATCCATAATTTTTCAGGTAGTTCCATTATAAAAACTTTACAAATACTTTTCATAAAAAAATGCTAATTTCACAAATTTATTTTCTCTCACCGAAGCCTATCATTTAAGAATTTGATCAGTAGTATCGAAATTTATTTAACAACAAAGTGAAGACACCATCAGGGAGAAATACACAGACATTACAAGATACCTACTTAATACAAGAGGGACGGTGAGGGAGCTAAGATTACCGCCTCAAGATATCCCGGCTTCGAGAGAGCCCGTCGTACGCTGACCTAATTATACTCTCGCCTGAAAAGAAAATATCCCAACATTTTCGCCTCTATTCGTTCCGTATTTATGCGATTCTGTTGTCCTAAACGAGAATATTTGTCGCAAATGGAAAGGCCTGTGTCAGCGAATCTTGCAAATGTGGATACGAATACTTTGAATAAATGTTCTTAAAGTAAATTAGCTTCTTTGCAATCTTAAAAAATTGAAAATCAAGCATTTATTTAATTGAAAAAGTTTAAGTGCGGAAGTAACACATATGTCCCGTAGGGCTTCCATATATATAAAAAATTGTATATATTATGTTTCAAAAATACAATTTTATTGCAGAAATAGCGCTTGAAGAATTTTTGTCTAAGTTATACACATAAAACAAGTCAAGGACATTCAAGCATGGCTCCAATTCCGTAGAAAGATATAAAGACTGTGGAAATGGATATCAACAGAAATCACGATTTCTATATTTCATGTAACAAGAAAAGTTTGGTGTTCCCTAACTTATAATACTCAGCAAGATCTCATTCTAGAAGTAATGTACCTTAATAAACGTATTTTTAGATTCATTTGAATTAATGTAACCAATTTTCACAAAGAAAGCTATAAGTATACGTTCTGGAAGTATTGCAATCTAATGGGGTGTACTAAAACGCGCTACTGGCAAAATTTTGTCACATAGCCATGAGTGATGAGTATGTCGTATGATTTAAGGCTCGCACGTACAGAGCCGCCGAACGTTCTGGTCAATATGATCGCAGGCTAACATATTCCTTTTTTATTTTCCTGCTCGAGTAATACTTAAACCATAGATCAGGAAGACCGGAAAATTCAACCTCCTGCAAATAGGCGTTAGATACAAGATGCTGATGTAAGATGACAGAAACATCTAAATTCTAAGTGAAAACGGACATTTGCGTCACAGTCTGTAGATATGTCGAGGAGCAGCGCCTGATAAATATTGCTATCACGACCTACTAAAGGGTACCATTCCGATTTCCGACCCATTTGATTACCGATAGGCGCTTGAATTACTTACACCATTAGATATTCAAAGTGAAATGAACTATAATCTTGGTATACTTCGTCCATAAAACGAAAACTATTTTCTTCCCTTCTTCATTCTTTCCCACTTCCCATGTGTTGAAGCCCTTGTTACCAATACTAATACAATATAAATATTAGTAGTTTAAGTGAACCTAAAGATAAAAGCCTTCCTTCATAACTAGCTGTGCCCGCGACTACTTCCGCGAGAAACTTTGTACATTATGCCGTTTTTACAATATTTTTGGATTACCTTTTGGCTCGTAGCTTGATGTATTGCCTTCCTTATATGCCTTCCTCGATAAATGGACTAACCAACACAAAAAGAATTTTACATTTCGGGCCAGTCGTAACTGAGATTAGCGCGTTCAAACAAACTAAAAAGCTTTATGTTATTAGTATATAAATGTTAGGCACAATTTGTTCACTTATCTTCGATGGTACATTGGTAGTTGGTATACAATATCGTAAGGAAATGATACAAAATAACCTACATTCAACAGGCGAGGCGGGAAACGACCTGTCATATGACCGAAACCTCTCACAAGTGATTCTATTGAAACGTGTCGGTACGACAAATATTCTTTTCTGAACTTGGGAAAAATTCAACCTCAATTAAACACACTTTTCTATGTACTATTTCCACTATATTCACTTCGATATTACACATTGATAACAAATACACGACCGGTTTCGACTTTGTCATCATCAGCCTCCTGATCGTGAATCAGGAATGCGACTCCGCGCGGAATCCTTCCCGATTTCGGAAACTTCTGTTAAAAGAGCCAGGAGTTTCCGTGAGAACGTTTCCATTTTCAACATTTCAGCGCGGAATCGCATCGTGAATCAGGGGGCTGGTGTAGTTATTTGTCATAAATTTGTAAAATCAAAGTGAATCCAGTGGAAATTGTGCATGGAAAAGTGTGTTTCATTAAGGTTGAACATTTATTTCGACCATGAACCAACAGTGCCATCAATCACATATAGTGGGAAAAATTGTTTCATTCATACATTTTAGGTCTAGACCTAAGTCTAGACTCTTAAGGACTTCTGATTTAAGAAATCGAACAAGTAATGCTTCAGTCAAGTCCATATGCCGAATACCACATTTAAGTTTGCACTTCTATAAATATATTTGTCTATAAAGTTGTGAATAACCTATCCGACACTGATCAGGAAGTAGTGCAAGAGGACCTTAAGAATGCATCGAAACCTCAATCATACTGTTGGATTGAAATTCGGCACAGGACATTAGGAGAAAATTTCAAATTGGCATTATCGAGACAAGATTCGAACAGGTCTCGATAGTTAATCAGTGAACGTTATCTATGGATGGCACGCGAAGAACCCATTAGCAAATGGCGAAAACCGTAGCAATACACAACAACAGGGAGGAATGCTCTTTTTAGCGAAATCAGAGCTTTTGCTAATGTTCTACTAACATTCTTCTTGTATTCAGTAAGCGATTCATCTGATGTTATTTATGATCGTATTTGCCTTAATTTTTTAGGGTTCCTAAAGGGTAAAAACTGGACCCTATTACTAAGACTTCGATGTCTGTCCGTCTGTCTATCTCTAGGCTGTATCTTAAGAACGACAAAAGCTAGAGAGCTGAAATTTTCACAGATTACGTATTTGTGTTGCCGCTATAAAAACAAAAACTAAAACCAAAATAAATGTAGCAAATAGAGAGGTCATACAACAAACGTGACGTTTTTTTTTTCTATTTTTGCTCGATATCAATAACGGCGACAGGTGCTTAAAATTATCACAAAATACCAAGTTATATTAATAATAAATATTAATATTAAAAATAAATAATTAAGGTGGGCTCTCATACAAAAATACAAGCTTTACCTATGTTTGCTCTAATGTGGTACTTCCTTCCTTAGTGGGTGAGTACTCGTACTTGGCAGGTCTTCTTAATTTTTAATTGATTTTTCACAATATATTATCGTCGGTTAAAGATATAGGTCACCTCCTAAGCCTACTACACTTAAAGGGTTTGTTTACAAGAAGTGCTACTTCTATCTCGCCGTCAAACAATAGCTGGGCGAGATTTAAAATGGCAGAATCTCATGCATAATATCTCATGAATAAATAAATTAAAAAAAAAACTTTCACTACAATTCACAACTTATTTGAAAGATTCTCCATATCTTCAGATCTCCATAATATCATCTTTCAGAGAAGTTGTGAATAGCTCATCCGGTATTTATCAGGAAGTGTTGTAACAGGTCCTAACTTAACAATTGAATTTTTCTAATGCGGTTTTAACCCAATTAGTTTTAAGTTTAACTCCATCTTAGCTTATCAATCGCAATGTTTTACAGAGCCTATATTCTAGACACTAGAACATGACATCCCGCTACATAGTATACTGAATTAACCTTATCGAAAATCATCAAAACATCGCAATCTCCGTCGGTCAGCGGAAGCGCTTGCGTTGTGTACACACTACACACTACTGACTAGGAAGAGGAACCAAACAAACGAGGCCATTAGGCAGCGGGCGATCAAAAACTTACAGTATCATCTATACTAAAAACAATATTAGCTAAATCGTAGCGCTCACAAGACACATTTTAGAATATATATCAATAATGGCTGGTTTTCCACAGGACTTGTACCGTAACAGACGAAAGTTAAAAAAGCACTTCCTTACAAGTGATAGCGCGATGTAGTACTGCAGCGCCATCTTGTACCAGAAAGAAGAAACATAAAAACACGTTTGTTGGAAACGTGCCGGTCTTAAATATTTATTTTATGGTGTTTTTTTTTAGTATTTATTATAGCGGAAATAGAAATACATATTCTGTGAAAATTTTAACTCTAGCTATTATGGGTACGGAACCCTAAAAAGTAGCATAGTTTTATACGTTTGACTACATTTAAAGGAGCTTATCATAATCTATTCGATCAATTTGTCAAAGACAAAGTGTAATAAATCTTGTATCAAGTACTTGGAAATATTCACACAATTGTTATAATGTTAAGGCCAATCGCATTACGTACAAGTTGACGTGTTAGCGTTAGATCAGCCAAGGTGCTTGGGGTTTTCGGAGACCTCCAACATGATGATGTAAGCACCCGCTCACTCGGCACTTCTCTACTTCTGGAAATGTAAAGATCTAATATTTAGCCACAAAACCCCTAAAAAAAACTAATCAATTGTCTCTTCTGCTCCTTCAGGAGGACGACACTAAGAGATTTGGAAGATTTTTTTTTTAAAACCTCCATATAGCAATTTACATCTATACTAATTTTACAAATGAGAAAACCTATCTGTACGTCTGTAACCTCTTCACGCTTAATCCGTGAATGTGTTTTCTCGGACTTAAAGTATTTCCATACCGTATTATCATCAAAATTCGTACACATACAATACGTCCAAACAGATAGACATTCTCATTTATAATATTAGTGTGATCACCGACTGTGGGACACGTCACAGGGAATCTAAATCAGTAAAACAATTCCGCCCAGCCATCGGTCAAAGGGGAATACTTGGTGCGGGCGTCGTTTCATGAACCCGACTAACGAAGCGTGTGCTTGTTTAGTGCTAATGAAAAAACCTGCCAATTCGCTTCGAATATTGTTGGATTGGCACGAATTGGTTACGTGTTTGTTTTGAAAGATTAATGACAATAATCTGTCCGTTTTTTACTCAAACGTATCTATTCAAACGTACAGAATATTTAAAGTATTCTTGTTTAAACTAGGTTTAGGTTCATAATATATATATTTTTGAATTCCAAACTTTACAGCAGGTAATTACATGCTCAATTTCTAAGCTTTATTTGACTGAAGTCTTTATTGTTTAACAAATTGAAAATATATAAACTTTTTCACTTCTAAGCTTAAGACAATTGACAAACTATATAAATAACTCCTCTATTACAAATTTTTAATATGAAATAATGACCAATATTTTATTATTTATATCCGGCATTATCAAACATTAAAATTACAATATTTTAAAATTTACCTAAACTTGACCCAAATAATTTAAGTCCTATACTATGTATAATATTATGTACTTGGCTAAGGTCAAGTGTTACAACGATCATGCAACAGGTGGATAAGGTAATTTTAAATTTATTAAACTTAATAATAATCATTAATTTAATTTCTCCCACAACAAGTTGGTACAAAGAATAATAAAAGAAAATCTAAAGTATAAGAATCACAATGGAGGTTGGCTGCCTCTTGTATTCTGAGAATAGCAAAATAATATATCATCCAGGTAGATTGAGCTCCAGTCTTATGACTCGTCACAACACAGTGCAAACGCTATTTTAAGCCAATTTTTCGTTAGGCCGTAGTATTTTTTTGTTCTATCTAACATATTTGTGGCAAATCAGGGTTTTTCCATGTCCATTTCCTATCAGGATGTGTATTTTGATAATCTGATGAAATCCACTTATTTAATTCTTGTAACACCGTAACTATTAGACACACATATATGGTAGGATGGCAACAAATTATAAGAATGATTTATTCTATCCAAATATCACACTTTTTTTGTCTGGCCGGTCCTTAATGTCAAACGGCCCTACAATGTATAAAACGAGAATGAACTCCTTTAGAACAATTGTAAGGAACTAGAGGCTCACCCTCTTAATTAAAAAGTATGACACATACACACTCTAAAGTAGTATTATCATCTTGTTACACGCTGTTTAATTCCCGAGGATTCGGAACCTGTGAGAGTCGACATTTTGTCTGACGCCTACTAAAAGAGTACTTATCTCTGATGTGTGTAAATCTAAATATGTGCAGGCGCTTAATAATAAACCAAAACCCGCACATTGCATAAAGATAAAAAGACTTCTGAAAATAATATCTAGTCACACTCGAAACATCCTCTCTTATGGCGGGCGAGTTTGCGATGATTAAGGAAAATCTCATATTGATATTTTCCTAAGTTAGAATTTTTATTTTACAGTACATTTTTTCTGCAGGCTACATAACTTAAATCTTAATCAAAGTATCATCATATCATACCCAAAATATCTTAAATTTATTTTTACTGCATAAAAATTTGTTCAAAATTAAAGAATATAATTTATTCTATGTTTTGAGATGAAATTTGTCAAAACTATTGGTAATGAAATATTATGTCGATAATCCGAGTACTGCCAACTTCCGAGCCTTTTGTTTTTTGTGCTTGGAATTATTCTAATAACGTCTCTGTTTTTAACCGACTTCCAAAAATGAGGAGGTTATATGTTCGACTGTGGATATTTATTTTTTATGTATGTTCAACCATAGCTCCGCCGTTTGTGAACCGATTTTAAAAAATTTTCGTACAAAAGTCCCTTTTACGAATGAAAAATTTAATTATTAGTACAATTAAACCCGACGGACGTTGTTAGTTGGTTGCCGGTCTTTTACACTCTGGCTGAGTACCTCGCTGTACACTCATTGGAATACCGACCGGCAATGCACATGCTACTCTTCGGATGTTACGGCGACGGTAGTCGCTTTCCATCAGGTTAACCCTCTACTACCTTGCTTCTTTAATAACATAAAAAATTTTTGAAGTCGATACCAGTAAAAAATTTAGACAAATCATGACATGTTAGCTGGCACCTACTTTAAAATAATGAAGATTTTGTACGGAAATAGGCTGATGCCTCACCGAATTCTGAAACAGGCACTTTTAAAGAATACATTTTATTTAATACTTTTAAGTTTCTTTTTTATAATTTTTATTTTTTTCTTTGGAAGTAGGTTTTAATTTTTTGTTAAAAATAATAATAATTTTTCGTACAGGAATTAATGTACGAATTCGTACGCCGCAGCACTTTGCAGGTTATAATATTTTATTCATTTCGAATTTATCAAGATATTACGTTTGAATGTTTAACACAGTAATTAAAATCAAGTCTTCAAGAGATAATGTAAAAATAAAACAATATTATACTGTCGTATATTTTTAAAGTTAAACCGTAATTTTGATTACCTATTTAAGAAGGTACAACAATAGTAAATTAGCCAGGGATACCAAATTTTAGCTGTCATTAAAATATACCTAAGTTCTCTTGTTATAACTGCAACAAGATTGTCGAACCTATAGCCAATATAAAACATTTTTTTATAGTATAGCTGATTAAAAATATTATATGAAACTGACACTAGGGTTCGATAACACATTATAATTTCGATTCTAGAAAGAAGCCAAGAGATTCTATAAAGAAGCGTTAATAAAACATTTTGGATGGGAACTTACTACAGTTTATTAATTGAGATTTTGATTAAAGTGTTGTTGATACTATAGCTAACGTTTGAGTTTTGAGTCGATCAAAACCTTGTTAATACATAGAAAATTTGTATTAAACAACATTACTCAAGAGATTTCAACCAATATACAAAAAATTCTTTTTTTGTAAACAGATATAATACGATACTGCTCCTTATATGATCTACATAAGAGCTTCAGTGATAAAATGAGCTCCTTTAGCACCTGCGAGCTGCGAGCGTCTTAGGTGAACGTAACGACTTGAGGGGGCTGCGAAATCAACTGAGCATAATGAGCCCAACCCGGCACGTTAATCCGACGTATGAGTAAACGCCGGCACCGTACTACGGTGTGCGGTGACGAGGCTAGAGAGATTGTGAGGATATTTTGGGACTCATCAGAAAGTTAGCTAAGTTACCTAAGTTTCTTAAATTCGTTTCGCTCGTTCTTATTTTATAAACGACAAAGCTTAGTTTTAATTTTTTTAAGCATGAAAAAGTTTCCATTGACAACTGTTTCTTCTCATTGCCACTGCCAGACAGATATATAAAGTAGGCAGCAGACATTAAACTCAGAGGTGAATTACAGTGGAAAGGAAATTAGATAAAAGTATTAAGGTCCAGTTTCTCCACTTCCTTCCATCCCTTTTAAATTCATCCATTCATTCCACAACTTTTTAGACAGATTATGTATTAAGAACCCGACAAACATTTGTGGATAGTCTATCCGTCACTCATTAGAAAGTAATGAAACACCTCCAAAATTCCATAGTTAATGGTCATTCATACTATTTCTTACCTCTATGTAAGTATAAGCATAGGTACGTTTATTTGCAAAACATGGTAACTACAACAGAATGGTAAATTAATGCAGGTAAACTTTAAGCTTTTTACACGAAATTATTAAAGTCTCGCTCTTAAATTGTAAAACCTAATTGAAGACATAAGTAGTACATAAGTAGGAGCGGATAACTATCATTTTGCAACTTTCGAGTATATACTATTTTTTTTTCATAAAATTTTGATAAAGCTTGTAAGTTACCCATTTTAATATCTATTTAGTCTATCTAGATTCTAGCTCCACATCAAAAAACCCACATTATTTTAATTTCAAATAATTTTTCGGGGCCAAAAGCGTCCGTTAACGCAAAAATCCGGGAGTTTTTAAAATGTTAGTTATCTGTTTCTTCCACTTACGTCCTCAATTGGTCTCTAGTAGTCGTTTCCCACTCGCAGCAGTCAGGACAATATCCGCACGGCCTCCGTCAGCGCAGCCACCCTACTCGTACGGTATGAATTAATTATTATCTGATCCTTTGACACCGGCTAAGCCACAACGTAAATTCGGCGCAAACTAAACAATAAATACAAACTTGTAGCCCGAATGTACCAACAATTTATACCGCTCCACATTTTAGCTCCGGCTATTTCAATATTAATCACAGTGCAGCGTGGTGCATAACAATAAACTGCGTAATTTTTGATGAAAGTATACGCGATGCTTATGGAAATACGTCGATTACTAATTTTGTAGATGCTAAAGTGCAATAGATCACACTTTTTGACGTAGTTTGTGAGGGACATCCTTTTCGCTAGTCTCGCTAAAACTGGAGAACCCTACCTAGTACCTACTGTATTTAAAAAGAATAATTAATTACTATGGTTATGAATGTAATTACTATAGTTGATAATGAATAACATTCGATAGCCCACACGACACCGTCAAGAAAAATACATTTTTTGTTGTTCACTTTACGTCCGCTAGATGGCGCTATAGTCAATTTCACGTGACGTCATGTAGCTTATAACCAGCGAACAATCGAGAGGCTTCCAACGACACCTCATATGTCTAAATAGGATAAGTAGTTTTAAAGTTACGAGGGAACAGATGAACATCCATCCACACATACTTACATACGTACAGGTCAATACCATAACCCTCCTTTTTGCTTCACCGTAGTCGGGTAAACTCTAGAACTGCTGACACAATATGTCTTGAATAACTTAATATTCGTCAAAGACCCTATTGAATCCATGACCAGTCTACCACCACCTCTAGATCAACTACCCTTCTAGATCCGCCTTGTTTAAATATCTATACACAGACTTCAGTTTCGCTAACTTCGTTTGTGAGAAATAAATAACAGTTCGCACGTGACCTTTGACGATTGTATCGCGTGATTTCATAATGTAAACAAAAAAATAGTAATACATATTATATTAATTGGAATTTGGAAACACCAAACGAAAAAAACGACCATATTTTCTGGTCGTCTATATTCTTAGGCCGGATTGATAGTGCTTATAGGTTGACCACAGGAACTATACCGCGCCTTGGGTATGAGCGCGGCGCGGCGGGGTGGGGTTACCATGGTTACCGGCCGTGCTATTCTATCAGTTGGTCGCCAGCTTCGACGCCGAGGCCGGTATTATCCCTAGCCGTCCGCCGGCCCGTCCCACGTTACTAGGGCGCGGTACATCGGTTGTGGACAAGCTATTCTACTAATACGAGTATGATCAAAAATTTTATGATATTTTCATTTATAAAGAGACCTTTATGAATGAAATAAGGACATGAATATTCATTTCATTAGTATTATGAATGCTTACAGTGTCTGTTACCTCTATAGGTTTAAACAGGTGATTTCAGTGAAATTTGGATTGTACTTTTAGAATTGAGGTCCCTAAAAAAGACATAAAACGTTTGTCTAGAGAAAAAGTAAGATTCCGACACAATTTAACCTATTTTTCACCAACAAGTACCTTATAGTTTCAAATATTGACAACAATAATATATTGAATTTGCCATTTTAGAGTAGACTGAGTAGAGATCCTACGATGGATTCGGAAATAAAATTACGATGCGGCCTTAAAAACGTAGTGATCGTGAAAGCAAACAGCATAACGCACGCTCTCGACGTTCGTTCTGTATCGTACGTGCTCCAATTTCGTCCGCTCGTTATCTATGAATAAACGAATTAAATCAATAGTCTACATAAACACGTAGATCTCACTACGATTTAACAGAAAGTATTACTCATTAATCAGTAATAATATAGTTTTATTTTTATTCGGGTAGTCTTATTGATTATATTTTTGTCAAAAATATTTCGTGTGAAAATAACAATGCTGTAAGCTGATTTAAGTGTCGTGGTCGTCACACATATTTTGTCACTCAAGTAGTTTCAAAGCCCCTAGCAACCACTTTTTATCGTTTCTTAATAGAATCGCTGATTCTATAAAGCGATAAGGAAACACACTGACCACTCACGTTTCCGGACTTCCAGTCAATATTATCCAAGAAAGTTTGATCAACTTGTTGACACAGTACTAAGAATGAATGTGTAGATACTAGCACGATGATCGCGCCGATTATAAACAATCACACGATGAACGATTATCGCCGAATGAGTATGCGTAACATCTAGACGTACTTTCCGTAAAGCTCCGATGCGTTTCTGACGTCACGGAAAATTGTATCTCTCATAATTAAATAATAATTATAAACATATTATTTTAAAATAATTCAGATTATTGCGCAAGTGCGGCAACTGGACTTAAGTTATTTAAACAGATGATATTTGGTGACCATTTTGTTTGAGGTCACGGCGTCTGCTGAGCCTCGCGAAGGTTTCTTCACAGGAGTCAAGAGAGGTTGGTAGGTGACCGTCACCCGAGCCAAGACTGGTTCTTCCGGTGACCTGGATCTTCTTGAGTTAGAAACTATGAAATCTGAATGCTGATGTGAAGTGTACAAACTAGTATTTATAGTGCCCACAGACGTCCTATTGAGCTGAATTTCGAAACTATACCATTTTCGAATATTTTTTTGTGAAAACTGAAAAAGCTTCAAGGCGACATGTCTGCTTCGAGTAAGAAGACATAGCATGAAAAGAGGATAAAACATATAATTTTTCCCGTGGAAGAGCCACTCTTCGGCACGAATAGGCCGGCTCGATCGGAGTAACGCCACGGCCTCACAGAAAACTGGTGTGCTGTGTTTCGTTCAGTGAGTGAGTTTTCCGGTGGCCCAACTCCCCTAATCCCTATTCCCTCATAAAGGCACTTGCGACTCGACACGCATCCATAGAATTAGCTGTACAACCAACGTCAGATTCACATTTTTACACCCGTCAGTTCTATGGGAGTGACTTTCTTATCGCTTCGTGCGACCTCACCTTTAACCAAGCCAAAACGTATAGTTTCTTTGCATATACCTGCAACAAGCGACTATTTACCATAAGGATTTGGTTTGATAGTCGTTTCGTTCATAAGCAAAGTTATTGAAAGTGGTAAGCCTTGATATTATCGTGTAGGGACTCACACGTATTTAGTAACTGCCTTGCCGATTGTGAAAATGTTGACTGCCGTGTCGGCGCATATGTCGAGTGGATTATAGCTGAATTCCTTAGAGTGTGCCATGAGTGCCTAATGAGTTTCTCATAGCACAATACCCGTAAGTAATTAATTTACCACTCTAAGAAGGTGCGTTGCCGGCCCTTTTAGAGAGAATACGCTCTCTTCTTGAAGGTCTGGAAATACTGCTGGTTCTATTAAAGAAATGTATTTTGGCGTTCGTTGCGGACGTCATCTAGTTTATAATATTAGTATGGATATCCCCAGCTTCCAACACTCGCGACACACGTTCCACAAGCCCGGCTTGAGACAAGGTTAACGTACACATTTATATTTGTATGTTTGTTTAACATTGACGGATATCAACGCGGTTTATTAGACTCGGAGGTCGACGGAGGACGGGGATAGAATTCGACGTGGCGACAATAGTGATAGTAGACTTCTAAGCATTAAAAATCACGAATCTAATTAATTTCTAAATTAATTTTAATAGCTTCCGTAATAACTTACGAAAAATGCATTGATCTCGTCTTGATATAAACAAATTAAGGTCAAAATTAACCAATCAGAACGCATTTAAAACGTCAAGACTGCATCAAAAACAAGTTGCATTATATTTAGAAGAATCTCCCAGACCTGAATCTCCATGCCTATAAAGCCATTCAAGTAGAAGGTTCTCAAGATTCAGACTAAACAAATACTTTTGCATTCAAGCTTCTCAGTGTGCCAGGTAGACATTTTTTTCTTTTTAAAAGTAACAGGTACAGAGATTTACCTTGGAGCAGAGGAAAACGCTTTAAAACAATTCAATGCAACAACACACAACGAATAAATTGTGGAATTACAAAACGAATGCATTATTATCAATGAAAAGATTTTCGTAATGACGAGGTCTCGAGGAGAGAGGGAGCTTATCTACCAAATGTCAATACCACGAGCCGAGGAATTATTCATAAAGGTTCGAAATTCGAATAATTTATATTATACCCTCCATAAAAATATCTCACTGAAGAATCCGTGATCGTTTTCCAGAGGTCTCTTTACATCACTTAACAGATTTATTACTTCCCTGATTTTGTAGGTATCTTGAAAGAGAGAAAAAGTGAGGTAAAGACTAAAGACCATTTATAATAAAAAAAATATGAAAATCAGGTTTTTACCTAGATTCTGCTATTTTAATGCAACATCAATGCATCTATTTGACATTCCATCTAGTACCTTTTCCTCAAAACGTAAAAATGCCAACCGACTATAAAAGTAGACGAAAAAGACCCGACCACACACAGATGTACTTAAATCTAATAGGGATATTGGTTGACATTTTAAAATGTTTAGCCATAATACTATGAAAAGAGCTTGCTATGATATTGTTGAGCCGCGCGTAGCAGCTGTCTTGCGATGCTTGGGGGGGTAAGTGTGTTGACATTGGTGAAACCTTGGGGGGGGTATAGTAATCAAAGAAGAAGGTATCACTTCGAGTATCAGATGGCGACCTTGTTCATTCATCATCATCAACCTGCAGGCTATGAAACCTCGGTCTTGGCATTGAAGAATGTTTATCAAGGTCGACTGCAATTTTTATGTCCCCAATGCGAGTTGGTATTTCCGTAAGTATATCAGAATAAGCATTTTAAGTTACAGTCATCTTAGGTACTTTTAATATTTAACCTAAAGTTACGTTTGTAGCTTTCATTAGATACTAAATAAGGATACACAAATAATGATTAAACACGATATATTATTTCTACCCTCGACAATTCGTATTACCTTCATCTGTGAGAACAATTAAACAATCGACTTAATATTTATTAATTATTAATACAAAAAATAACGCCCAAGCATCAAGATAACCACAAATTACACCTACAAAACGGAATATTTGCAGGATACAGGACAAAATACCTCAAGTTAGCCAGCAGGGTGTATCCACAGCATCCATTGTGTTTCGCCACTTGTATATAAATCCTTATATTTGTGTCACAACGGAAACGATCGAGGCACGAGTACGACACGACACGTGTGCGACGCGGACGCGCGATATGAAACTGGGCCGTTGATATATTGTGGCGGTGCGCGTGCGTTCCGATACAATTCCCCCACACGACTCTGCTCTCCGTTAGAATTTGTCCGATAACGCACCGCTCCCCCGCGAGTTACACGATAGCGGGCGATAGTGCACTCGACGGGTCACGTATATCTCGACAAAGTTACGTCTACACTTCGACTGGCTGTGACGTTACTGATACGAAATGCAACCTTAAAGTGGTAGAATGTTTAATACCTTCACCGTTACGATCGCGCGATGGAACTGCGATGATTTTAAACACACAGAAGAATTGACGGTGTGTCCAAACTCCGTCCATTTTTGACATTTGTTTTGTCAATGCAATTTTTCTATCATACAATCGCATATCAACAAGACGTTGTGACCTACCTCCACATAGTTAAGAACACATTTAGTTTGGGAAATCAAATCTTCAACCACATATTGCGATGATAATAATTAATGTTACCCATCTCAGATGATTTAGAGTTTCAAATAATTTGTACGAATATAGTAAATCATATGGCGCGGGCGTGGGGTCAACAACTTTCGAAATTCGTCTACGTTGGCGAGCTTTATGTTATAGGAATACCATAATATAGATAAATATACAGTAGCTTACCTTTGAACTTATCTGAAAAGATTCAGTTATCGTGGAAAGCAAAA
>JAOTAV010072693.1:0-13336 GCA_026546445.1 Cyclargus thomasi | reverse complement strand
GTATGCAAAGGAGGAATGAGCGAGACACCCCCAACACAAGTTTTAAACTTAACGGGGAAGTCTCATTTTACAATGCATTGTTTTTTTTGGGAAATAAAGATATTATTATATAATATAATAAGAAACTCGCAATCGCTTTTCAAAATCTAGATTGACCTACGACAAACAAAATTCCTCATTTCTCTCCTCACATTTCCCATCATCCCAAATTTTGATGACCATAAAATCATCACCGTCGTTCGTCGGTCACGATGTCACAGTTTCACACGGAGTGACACGCGGGTCACCGTCACGACCGACGCTTGACGGGTCAGTCTGCACGCACGACTCACCAATCGAGATGGGTGTCAGACGTTGACCTGCTTCTACGGATTCTTCTGGCGACCCCAGTGGCGCAGTGGTTAAGCACCTTGGTAGCTCACGCCGGGGGTCGCGGGTTCGAATCCCGCCGACGGAACAAAAAAAAGTTCTTTCAATGTTCCTGAGTCGTGGATGTGTGTTAAATATGTGTATCATGTAATAAAAATATTAAATATGTGTATAGTATTAAAGTATTAAATATATTTCCGTTATCTGGTACCCGTAACACAAGTCCTTCAGGCTTACCACGGGCCCGACTGACGTGGTGTGAAGCGTCCATAATAATTATTATTATTTTTATTATTTCTATTACTGCGATTCGAGTAACGTTTATTAATTCTACCAATTCTTCAAATATAGGCCATAACGCCGTTTGTCTACTGTCGGTCGTCACAGTCAACGAGATTATTTTGAACTATTAAAAATGACACTTTATACCCTAGGTTATACGTTTCATTTTTTATCGACATTGGTCTAGCTTCCATGTCGTTGCCGTCTTTAGTGGCGTAGAAGAAAATGAAACCTGTAGGCCGTTTGTCCACCAACACCGTCAACCGAAAACGAGAATATTGCAGCCTACTATTACTTTATGACATAGACTACAGGTTTTTTTATAAGCTTTTTGTGCACTTAGCATCTATGTCAGCCTCAATGTATTATTCACAATATGTTATTTAAACAATAAGAACTTTTATAGACATTAAATACAACTTAATTAAAGTGCGGGCCTCTTGTGAAAGAGGTGACGCCAATATTACATTAATTTGTCCTCCATACAAATTCCCTGGCAACAACTGGTCTCTGAGATCACGATTTCGGACACAGTCTACCAACAAGTGCATTAAGTATTCTGTAACACAATGAGAGGACTCTTTCTTTCCAATCATATAATTAAATGTTTTAAGTGGAACATGTCCAGATCGCATTCTCAGAACCGCTAACAAGTTTGTTCTAGACATATTTGCGTTTTTGAACCATGGTCTCAGGCAAGGTTCATAATCCAATGTCCTGTACCAGGTATTCAATGCAGAACAATCGTCAAAAACTTTCCTCCAACCTATACTTGTTTAGCTACTTGATACATTTCTGTATTGTATGACTGTACCTCGGCAGATACGAGTATATCCTGACCATCACAGATTGTCTCCTTTGACCACAAGTTTAAATTTCCTCTACGCCTTTAATGATGGCGAAGACATTGACTATAGAGCAATGTCGCTAAAAAACTAAACTTCAAGCATAGATCATAAAGTTGCATTTTATCGAACCGAAATAATCTTGTTCTCGGTTGACGGTGGTGGTGGACAAGCGGCTTAATCATCTATAATGAGCAGTACTGACTCTACGCGATGCAATATAAAAATATGGTGCACTAAAAATTATATAATTGATCAATACGTGCTATTGTCAATAAAATTGCTCATCTAGGGACGGCCGAACTCGCTCAAAATTTTCTTAATCATTGAGCAATTCTCAATATTAACCCTAAACGATCAAATATATTGTTCAATACGTGATACTGTCAACACAATTGCTTGTCATTGCCACCTAAGACCAGAATACACATAACGAACGAACGACGAACGAACGATACGACAAACGAACGGTGACGTACTGAAAAATCTGACATAGAAAGATAGGGGTGTGGAATATTAAAAATAGGAGACAAATTTTTGTTGATCGCGCGTCGTCACGGAACACGGGAACTGCACATTTTTGCACAACAAGAAGTATCCTTTGTCATTTCCCGGTACTTAAGGTATATATATGAAATTTTGGCTCAACAGAAAAATACTGGCAAAATTGGCTCAGTGTTTTGAGCGTAAATCTTGGACACTTTCTTTGGGTAAAAAACCATAGTCGTAGAATGCCAATGGACGGTGTGTACGATTGCTGACACAAACGGTCGATGGTGCTTTGCCCGAAAGCATCCGCTGCACAGTAACAGCTGACACGAGCATTTATTTATTTATTTAATAATTAATGTACTATACACAATGGCGGACGTAATGCCATAGAGCGTTCAGTGAAGCTTAGTGTGGTAATAGAGACAAAGACAGACATTTTCTTTGCCTGTGTTTAATTTATTTTATTAATTTTAATATTTATTTGATGACAATATCCATTTCGTTTTTGCATCGGTATTTTGATTTGTCACGCCATAAACGACAGGGAGAGTCGAAGCCATCAATCTGGCTGACGTGGATTTGACAGGTGCCGTAAAACCCACTATAAACCACGGATTTGTGCCAATCAAATTTAGCGCAGCCTCGTATTTCAACTTTTTATTACGACTCTAAACTTTTTCATTCTGCTTGTCAATTGTAATAGAACAAGGCATTAAATAACTTTGCCCATAAAATCGTAATTCTTATTCAAATAATGATTGCTCTTGATTGTAAATTGTGATATTCCGATACTGCGTAATTAACATCATCACACTTGATATATATTCACAATACATTCACATACAAGGTTTAAAGTTAAAAAAAAGTTTTACGTCTTGCCTCATAATTTGGCTCTAAAAATATTTTCCGTGCCGGGAATCGAACCCGAGCCTCCTGGGTGAAAGCCAGGTATCCTAGCCACTAGACCATACGGGAGTCGTGATAATAGGCTGAAATATCGAAAATTAATAAAATAATATAAAAATTACAAAAAATATTTTTTTCTGTTTCTTCCGACTGTACTTTGTTTTTTAAGCTTTCAAATAGTGAACATGCAATAAGTATAGTTTTGTAAAGACACAACATTTGCCCAAGTTTTTTTTAACAAAAGAAGGTAATGAACAAAAGACCAAAGCTTAAAAGTTTTTTCGAACCGTGAAGGCGAAAAGTTTCTTCTTTTTTCGTGTTCCCCGGCCGCTGAAAGATTTTTTACAAAGACTTTGGGAACAAGGGAATACACTCGTCGATACAATTTGACAACTTTCGTGACAATGCTGGTGCAAAATAACACATTATATTTGGGGTGAAAAGTCTTAAGAAATAATTTATTATTATATAATACTATAATAAATTCATACTGATCGGACGCGGTTTACGGACGCGACTGACATCCGCAATCTAGATAATAATTGTACATGGAAGTGTGCAAACTATAAGGCGTAAATCGCGGACGTTTTGAATGCGTTGTCAGACGCGTCTAACGTCAGTCGCGGACATTTTTGTAAGGGATGTCAGTCAAGTCCGATCAGTTTGTTATCAGCTTTAAGGTGCCAGGTATGGAAAACGTGAAGTTATATAGGTCGATTGTTATTGTCAATCGACAAAATGGTGTGACCGCAGCAATGCTTAAAAAGATAAAGATCAAATTCAAATATCCTTGTAGGTTTGAATGACTAAATAAGTACTGACTAAAGTCTCTTAGGTTCTGCCCTACTGAGGTTAACTTCTGAGTCAGTGAAACAAATTGCAATTCAAGTTGACATGTATAAAGCAGTCCTTTCTTATTTATTGTGCCCTTGGAACTTCTATAAAATTAACTTTATGTCGTTGGCAATAAAGGTCTTGGTGAATTCAAAACACCTCTGGTCTGACAGTGTAGGTACATAATGATTAATTCTTGTGGTGCAAAATACCCTATTGTTTGTGATACGTGTCATTACTCAATTTACGAGTCAATGAAATTATTATATTGAAGGGAAATTACTCATTCATTACTTATTATATATTTATAATTGAAGTTATCAAAGTTATTCATCTTTTTCTTGTTGGTAAATAAGTAAACTGCATGTATGAATAAAAGTTCTTGCTTCTTGGAGCTTGAGCTTTCTTAACTAGTTCTTGTTTATTTCGCTGGATGAACTGGGCAGAGACTGTATCGAAAAATTGCACCAGCCTTTTACCCGACTGTAAATCTAAATGGGTAAAGTTTTAAACAAAATTATCTTTATTATATTACAAGCCAATAAAACCTTCCCGATTTATTGATGTTTCCAATATTAAGCAACATTAACAACAAACCAAATACGAAAGACGGTAAATCACTGGCATTGTAAAAATGTATACAACATTATACGACGAGTCGACCGCCCGGACTCGTCCTAATCATTATTAGTATCTGTGGTTGTTCATTAATAAATTTGGTAAAGGTGAACGCACAGTAGGTGCTTCGGCTTGTACGCGTATAGATTCTGGATTTTGAGGTCTATCTAAGGGGGGTTCAGTGTTAATTATATTATGTTATTCATTGGTTGATATTTTTGGCTGAGATAGTGGCTTTGGATTATACTTTATTCGTATTCGTAATGGGGTGAATTTCCCAAACCGCTTTTTTACGCGACAAGGCTGAAAACCATGCTTTTTTCTTAAGATATGGTTTTAATTTTTCGTTTAAAAAGTAAAGCATACCGTCTATTTTTTCATTAGTTTCATTCATAGTCTCTTAAAAAAAAGCGATTTCTAATTTTGGTGGGTTATCGTCGATCTATTTTTCTCAATATCAAGATCAATTAACTGTAAACTTGATATTCGATTAAATTATTATCATTATGTAGGCGTTATATATGAGTGAATCTTCACAATATTACTGCACTAAGAACTGTAGTTAAGTTATAAAGACACAAGTTAGTTCTGTCGTGAAGTTTTCGCCAATTTTGGTGTCATATACTAAACGTTACATCTGTTAAGTATATTTGAGACCTAAGGCATAAAAAATACATCACAGAGATTTTAGTCACTTTTTAACGTACTTACACCTCACACCAAGTTATCTAAAAAAAATCATGTCCACCAAAACCACCTAAGAAAAAAATGCTAGTTGTTGAAATCCACTTAATACGTACATAAAGTATTTTTTTTATAATAGTTTAAAATTAAAAAAAAATTCTTACCCTTTTTTTAATATAAAATGAATATAAAAAGAGATATAAAAAGCAATGTAGCCACTTGTGAAAGAAGTAAATTTAAGAAGTGTGTGCATTAGATGCTTATCTCTGCAATCATTTCTTGAAACTGCACACTACAAAACACGTATAACATATTCACATTAAGTTCTGAGTCATATTATAATACAGAGTGTTTCAAACAGTTCAAATATACGTCACCCCTTAGTTTCCTCGCATTGCACCCGTTGATTTGACGAAAGCGCCGCACGGAATCGAACCGACATCGACTTAATGAACCACTGCATTTTCGACCTTATTTAAATAGCAATAACTTAGGTATATAACTCATAGCTCACACCGGGAAATTGGCGAAAAAACGTATATAAACAGTTATCCACACTAATATTATAAATGGGAAAGTGTGTTTGTTTGTTTGTCCTTTCTTCACGTCGCAACGGAGCAACTTTATTATATTTGTTAGTTGGGGGCCTGGAGAAGTACATAGGCTACTTTACTACTTACTGCAATTAAACATCTCATTTCATTAGTATAACAAATAATGTGACATACATGATTCGTTCCACACTTCCCGCGCAATAAACTTACGAGTATTTTGGCGCAACGAACTTGCGGGCATCATCTAGTTCAAACATGAAGTCTGATCCTCAAGTCTGATCAAAAATTATATAAATCTTACTAACGGGTCCGACAGCGTTGTTCTGCCGTGCTAATTTGAGAATCTAAACCATTCTCAAATCCCCTTCAATGCCTACAAAAAGTTCATCTTAATCGATCCAGTCATTTATCAATATAATCGATCAAGGGAGAAATTCAGTGACTACTCTGATGGAGAAAAACAATACTTTGCTCAAATAGGTGTTATTGTGTGTAGCTACTGGTCGCTTTTTCCTCTTGGCAGGCTAGTACCAAGGTATGATGGTACCTACCTCACAAATTTTTCAAACTTAAAGTTAGATTAGGTTTGTCCTTAGAGTTAGTCGTTACATTAAGTCTAGAAACATCGGTCCATAATCTCCGAAGAGAGCCCGTTGGTGGTCCGATCTCTTATCACCTTCACTGGAAGTCTGCCTCAGTAATCAGCCCAGGTGCATTGATTACCAGAAGTATGATGCTGATCACGTGATTTTTATGATCACCATGGCCAAATGTTTTAGTACCGGAATCGTATATATCATATGTGTTCTGAGAACCGATGTGTATTCCGACGTGACGATGCCTGGCTTACCGACACTTACAATCTGGTTGCAGCTTTCGACATTGTATCATTTGATTTCAGAAATATCAAGGGTTTTATATTTCAAACGCCATAGTTATCTACGACCTCACAAAGTCGAAAAAATTATAATATTAGCAAACGAAGTGTTGATTAGATACCGCATTTGTTTGTACACATTACTGGAATAGATGAAATTTAGCTAAGACGAGGAACTTGTACTAATATGTATTCTGTAACAAGGTGTTAAGCACGAGGGTGGATTGTATTCACGAAACATGTAGCAATAATTTTAAATTATAATGTAATGTATATGTTGTGAAGATTTATATTTTGTTTACACCTGACTTCTGAATTGGTCACATCCGGTGAAAAATTTATTAAGACTTTCTCGAATAGCATTAAAATTATAAATATTAAATCAGTTGATTTGCGAGATTATCGGATTCATTCGAGCATTAATAAAACGCAGCTGCGTACTTTTAGTGCTGCAGATGTACAAATTATAATCACTGTCAACTTATACACATATTAAGCAATTATTAGAATAAATGCGTTTGAATAAACTAATTTAACTACAACAGTTGATCAAAAGATTAAGAATAAACCTCTGTACCATCTTCGCTCTATCTAGTATCCACTGCGACAACCTTAACGCGAAACCACCTGGCCCCACAAGGCATGTCCGCATACAATATCCTGTCAAATATTTAGTTATTTGTTCAAAGTTACATCCAAGCGACCGCCTGTGAACGCGAAAACGGCCATTTTCTCGTCAAAAGATAAACCGAGATAAGATTTCCACGAAAAGTGACCGGTCCCACACAAACTGCGGTCGGTTTTCTCTTGAGTCATGCAGTCACTAGGTAACAAGCACATTTTGATGTTATCAACAGTACAAAATGACTTCAGGAGAGACAAAAATGTATAAAGTAATAAACCGGTGCTGGGAAGAATGGACGGAAAGGTTTGCGTATAAAATATGTAAAGCTCCCAGCTCAGCTTGGATACAACTTTCAGTGGGATTGTGTAAGACTAGCAGTACCCAGGGGATACAGTGGTGGGAATGTGTGGTAGGCCCTTAAAAAATTTGAGGACCTAAGAGGTATAGAGGACTAAAAAAGGTTTTAAGGACAAAGATGACAGAAAATAGGTCTGATGATGCACTTCTAGAGCCGCCAATCAAATAATGCACGAAATTACATTCGATAATAATTATGAAGTTGAATGTCTGAAGTCTTAAAAATAATAGAATCAAATAATTTTTCGAATTGTTTTCATTTTAAAACAAAACAATTGGACAGCTTGTAGCGAGCACGAAATTCCTCCTTGTTGTAGGTTTATGTTAATAATCATGAGGAAAAACAATAATTTGTCACTAAATGCCTTAAGGGCTAACAAATGGTGTGCAAATATTGGCTAGCGACGTGCACTAATGAATAACAAACATCCACTCGGCATTCTACGACAGTCTAAGTTAGGGAGTGTCCATAAATTACGCCAGCTGTTAAATGATTTAAATTATATTTTACATTAAATTAATTAATAATGAACGTAATAATTACAACCTTGTGTGATATGGTAACATACACCAAAAGCTGCCAGATCATTAACAATAAAATATAACAAATAACATTATTGCAAACCAGCTTTTGCCTGCAGCTTCGCTCGCATTGGAGATCCAAGACCAAAAGTGGCCTTTGTTACTCCATCTTTTTAATTAAATCTAAAACTAATAAAAATAAAGTCGATTGGTTACTTCACTAGGGCGTAAAGGTAGGACAAATAAACATTATCGCACACATAAAGTTAGTGTAGATATTTATTGTCAGCAAATTTTATTAAATTATAGATAAAATTTGTGACGAAAAATTCTCTAAAAGTCCTTTTTAAGTTTTCTCAAGGAAAGAACATGAACTAAAACTTTCTGGAAATAAAAGTTAGAGGGTGACTGTACTATTAATAGCAAGAAAGATAATAGCAAAAAAGGCAAGTAATAGCAAAAAACGGCCAAGTGCAAATTAGACTCGCACACAAAGGGTTCCGTACGAAGAAATAAATAGAAATTGAGGGAACGTCTTAAACTTAAAAACAGCTTTAAGTGGTTACGGCTTATCAAGCGATAGCGCGATGTAGACGTACTGCTGCGCTATCTAATATCAATTGCAACAAACGTGTTTTTTACCGAAACCCTCAAAAAACACGTTTGTTTTATGAAATATCTACTCTTAATTTTTTTTACTATTTGTTTTTATAGCGGCAACATAATTACATATTCTTTGAAAATTTTAACTCTTTAGATATTACCGTCCTTGAGATACTGCCTGGAGACAGACAGACGGACAGACGGGGAGAAAGACAGACAGACAGAGACAGAGGGAAAGTCATCGAAGTCCTAGTAATAGTGTCCCGTTTTTACCCTTTGGGTACAGAACCCTAAAAAGCATAATATTTGTATTTGATCTAGATGCTATCAGGGAAGTTGATCCTTAGCTAGCGTAAAGTAGTATTTCCCATGAAAGTTTATTAATTTTTTACGATCAAGCTTCTCGGTAATAAAACTAGATTTTCTTTAGTACATTATTGTAGCAAATTTTTCTCACGTAACACAATAAATTATAATGAGTAATCGTTGTTATGATTAAAATTATGTTATTAATTATTTAAACATGATAATTCCGAGTTTTTAAACATTTACTTACCAATAATAGCAATTAGTATAGAGGTCTTTTTACTCATATTAAACAATTATTATTATTGTTAAAATTCTTTACCAAAAGTGGTAAGATCAGAATTATATTATATCAAATTAAATTGAATTTTACACACTCTACATAAAGTCTACTTTTCTTTACACGTTCGTCTAAAATGACTCTGCAAAACGGACAGGCGTGATCGGTGTTTAAATGATTTAACTATTCATCATTACCTATGGTATTAATTATAGTATTGACAGCATAACTGATAGGGTCATGGGTTCACGTGAGTCAGAACTAGGAGAAATGATGCAATGACTGACTCAGGTCTCGATTGTAATGTCTTCGTGATTTCCGTCCAGATACCTACTGAGAACTCTAAACTTGCTCATATATATATTTCTTGTATGCGTGTGTTTGTCACTGAACTCCTCAAAAACGATTAGAAATTGAATCATTCACTATATTATCATTAATCATTATGGTATTTGCAATCGAGTACCAAGGATCAAATCACAATGCAACATGAATATGAGAGCAAAATCATGCAGAACGGAACAGCGAAAGTAACATTTAATTTGCATCGAAATCGTCACACTTATCAATTTTTAACAAAAAATACATTTCTGTTCACAATTTCCATACTTTCAAAGACTTTCTATTGATAACCGCGGTACGTAATATTGGGAAACATAATAAAAACTGTATCGTTATGCGCGAAATCAATTGCTCTCTTGGTAATCGATTTGACAATAGTTTTACGGTTATGATGAAATTGGGCTGACGTTACATTGGACAGTTTAACCACGTTTAACCTAGAATAACGATATTTCCTCACTAACTCGATAACTCCGCATAAACAAAAATGTTCAAAAGCGTATAATACGCTCTATTCCACATTTTCACTATACTTGTAGTATAAAGTATGTATTATACATGTATTTATCATATATGTAGTTCCCGATATGTGGTTCCCGAAAACAGTTGCAGACAATCCTTTCCATTTCGTTTATATTTGCATTTCGTTTGCATATAACTAGGGTCTTCAGTTGAAGTGATATAAAACGAATCAGTCAGACAGAAAGACGTCAGTTATTTCTGCTGGTTGTACCTAAAAGGAAAAACAGAAAAGTTATAAAAACTTTATAATATCAGTATCGATGGATTTAGTTGGTGAAAACTACATGGTCTATGTGAATTTTAAGTGTTTGCCTAACTGGAGAAGGATACGTAACATTTCTCATCTTTTAACCTTCGTTTTCCAAAACGAGGAAGGTTATGTGTGTTGAAATTAAATGTAAGTTATTTACATTTTAGTCACCGATAGGGCTTATTCCGATTGACAAAATCCAGACATAAATAGATTAATTAAAGCATATCGGCAGAAAATAAAATTAGTCATCGTTTAAGGATCCTAATTACAACAAATTAGATGTCAAGTCAGGTGGAACAAGCGATATTCACGATGACAACATTGACCCATATTTAAATGATGTTTCACAACTAGCAGGTGAATTAATGAATCGTATTAATATGAATTCGAACACATTAATATGATAATTCATTATTACATATTTATTATAACACGTCTGGTGAGTATTTATTAATATAATTGATAGTTATGGCAAAATAGATTCTATTAATATGGTCACAGTAAGGTGTTGAACTTTGGCAATTTTCTGATAAGAACTTCTTCTGATATAAGGAAGTTTCTAATATATAAAATTCGTGTCACAGTTTTCGTTGCCTCCGAAACGGCTTGACCGATTTTGATGTAATTTTTTGTGCTTATCCGGTATCTATGGGAATCGGCCAACAACTATTTTTCATCTCCCTAAATTATTTATATGGCAAAACAACGTTTGCCGGGTCAGCTAGTAAGCTATAAAATGGTTAACTGCATACAGTAATAGTAATAGTTCTAAGAACCTGTATGTATAATAGGAAAATATTATAATAGGACGGTCCTACGTCATTTGGACGGAATTCAACGTCATATGTCAATTCCATGTAAGTCGTGATCTGTCGGATGAGTTTAACATATCCCGACCAAATTACTCAGATCCACGATGTGTATCTGTTTTAACTTCTCTGATTGTACATATACGTTTTAAGTACCTGAGCACTGAGTAAGCCTTTGAAAAGTCCTAGTCAGCTGTACCTTCCAGACCGATGCCAAAACGAAATATTATAAACATGTAATCCTTAGATTTTTTGCTATATTTCTTCTTCGTTTAAGAATACCAGTATATCAATAATGATCTATATTTCTAATTATAAAAAGTATTTTGGTACAATGTACAACATATCGTATGAAAATTTAACGAGAAGTAGCATACGAAAGAAAAAATTTATTACTTTAATTATATTTTAGGCGTCCAGACGTTTGAGAAGCTATAACCTGGGTAGGTCATTATAATGACCAATAACACACCACTGCCCATTGACGTTTTAACGCTTACCCAAATGGCCGTCCTCGGGACCCTAGGGTTCCGCGGGTCACGGGGGTTCCGACAGCTAAGCGGGTATAATGCATACCTACTTCTTTCAAGTATTATTCACATGAAGAACAATCAAACAAAAGTATTTTTTTTTCATAAGGATTCCGCCGGACACAAACATCGAAAATATACCATAGACCGATAGCTGCTGGTCTAAGATGTACCGTCGACATATGTCACTTTTATCTCACTCTCGAGCGTGAGTATTTTGTCGATATTTACATATATATTCTTTTTAAATTTAGAGATGGATACTAGTGATTAGCTTACTCAAAATGTCCCTTATCCTTTTCCTTTGAATTTTCCTCACCTCCCGCTCTTAATAAACCCCCAAAAAAAAACTTAAAATAAGGGACAGACATCGCAGGCATGTTTCTTTACCTTAGAAAACCGTAAACGACAAAACACAGTTTTGAACTATTTAATACGTAACGAATACAAAATCAAATATTTATCTGGCGAAAAATTATTTCATCATATAACAAAATCTCGGCAAAACTCGATTCTATTGTGTTGTCATGTTAGGGTTCGTAGACAAAAATAGCACAGATTAAAAAAAACACAACTATCTGTAATTTTGATGACAGACACGATAAAAAAGTATGTCATGTTAGGGTCAATAGCGATGAAGAGATAAACCGGAAAACGTCGAGAAAACGTATAGACAAATTTTTGTCGACGGTACATGTTAGGCCTACTGGTAGCAATTTTTAAGTAGGTATTTGAGGAAAACTGAAACCTTGTCTTAAACTTCTCCTATTACACCCAAATGCAGAAGTTCCCTGGTCTTGGTCTGGATTCGTTACTTGACCCTGGCTTCCTTGTGTTATGCCACTACAAAATCTTTCTATTTTTTAAATTTTAGGGCTCATTAAAATCTTCAAAGGCTAAAAAGCAGGTTGGAAAATCAGGAAAATTTTGATATTCTAACAGTTTCTTACAGAAACTTATTACAATAAGTAACCCGATATCTCTTTCAAGTAATAAAACGGATGAAGTAGGACCTTCACCTTTTAAACATATCATAATGATGTTACAATATAGCAATATAATAAACACATCAATATGTTAATAACATAAGAAATGAGTGTCAAAAACAATAAAGAATAATAAAACATGGTTTATCGATTAGCAAATATAAAAATCGAATATGGATTTTTTTTCCGTAAGAACCTGTTTTAATATGATATTCGAGTAAATTTTGTGACCGTTTTAATCCATATTCCATGTTATTCCAATTATTAAATTGAAATGGGAAAACGTGTTTGTCCTGCCTTCACGCCATAACAAAGCAACCAATCGACTCGGTTATTGGCGTAAATTATGTTTAGGGAATGGAGAGAAACATAAGATACTTTTTATCTTGGAAAAACATCACGTGGCCACTATATTCGTATTTTTAAGATTCGAACCAATTGGACGATTCGGCGCCGGCAAGTGTGCGAAGTTCCATAACATTTCATTTATCGAATTCTGAAGATCATTAGTTTGTTTGACACTTGGACCCTTGGTCATCCCGTGTAGATCTAATGTCAGAACCAATCTTTCCCTCCCTTCCCATCGCTACAAATTCTTTTCCTACTCCTTTATATATATTTATATATATGGCGCTTGGCTATAACCATGGCCAGTGTCAAGTTAAGGCGGGAAATCAATTTTCTTGTTCCAATAATTTTTAGCAACGTTACATACATTTCGTCAAGTCTAAAGTCTAGTC
>JAOTAV010072682.1:0-13336 GCA_026546445.1 Cyclargus thomasi | reverse complement strand
CTCTTACCGCCCCCCTTGAGACCTGCAGCGCCCACAAGGGGGCGTTATCGCCCACTTTGGGAAAGACTGATATATAACAATATGTTTACCATTTTATCGATGTTTCGCTTCGATAAAATATTATAAAGTATTACATTTACTGTCTAAAAAGTGGCACCGGAAAAACAGCGCTTATGTCTTGTTTATACCATAGAGAATAAAATAATTTGTCTATGTTTATACGTAATAAGTAGATAAGTAGGTAACTACATTTTAAGAGACTTTAAGTGTATGTCTAAACGTATTTAAGTAGTTAAGCTCTTATTTTACTCAAGATGGACGATCGTAAATTCTGTCATTAAATTTGTTATGTATGAGGTTTTGGAGGAATAAATTATTGAAATACCTACGAGAAGGAGCACGACGAAAAACTGTATCCGAAAACGCAACTACAATTGTGAATTTAACAAATATTGTGCTGACATGTACCTGTTCAAATGTGTTAAATGACAAGCCCCGCTTACCAACATAACAGAAAAAATAAAAAATTGAAACTTGCAACTTGCACAATATTTTGTGTTTACATGCAATTAATAATTTAAAATTTAGTTACCTACTTTTCTACTTAATACGTGTAAACAAGACATTAAAGCCGTATCGGATTTGAAAGGTAAGTAGCATTGTGACATGAGTTTTATATGTAAAATAAGTATGTAACAACGTTGTTAAAAAGACCTTTTCCGAAAAAATAAACTTTTATTAATCTTTTTTTTTGGAGTTTTCGTCAACAGTTATATGTCAGCCCTATCGTATAAAAAAATATAAAAACAAACTGTGATAGATGCTTGCAAATTAGACTTTAACAAACTAAACAATATAATTAAGTGAATAATGAAACCACTATACCATTAATTCACCTTGAGTTCGATTGTCGGTAATCATAAGCAAGAGCCGATTGTTCGAAGTTTGAATTAAAGGTTAATTGGGGTTTGTATAAGGCTTCCTAATGGAGCCGATATTTTATTACCTACCTACAAAGTTTTATGTAAAACAAAGCCTCAAATAAAGAAAACTTTCATTCTAGGGTTCCGTATCCAAATGGTAAAAACCATATTACTGAAACTTTTATGTCTAACCGTCTGTTGATCTGTCCGACTGTATCTCAAGAACGGTAATAGCTGGTCAGTTGAAATTTTTACAGATTATGTATTTCTATTGGCAATTTAATAACAAACTTTTTTTTTCTATAGACGCTACACGCCACGTCAATCTGGCCCCGTGGTATGTACCTGAAGGACTTGTGTTACGGGTACCGGACAACGGAAATATATTTAATACTTTTATATTATACACATATTTAAATTTTTTATTATATGATACACATATTTTAATACACATCCAAGACCCAGGAACATTGAAAAACTTTTGCTCCGTCAGCGGGATTCGAACCCGCGACCCCCGGCTTAAGCTACCAACGCGCTTACCAACTGAGCTACAGAGGTCGTCAAATATTGTCAACACAACCTCAAGTAACGACTAAATCGACTTTTATCAGGTCATTGCTCTATTTACTAAAAGAAAATTGTATCAATTCTCAAAGTAAAGGTCAATGTACACATATCAGACCCCGTTGATTGATGTTTCCTAGATACAGCTGAGCTCCAGATATCACTTTGATGTCAATAATTTATAATGGATTAATCCATCATAACATAGTGTATCGTTCACCTTTATACTTATTTTTGTCTTGTAATATGAACTTTATATTAATAATAATACCAATATTTCCACACCGGTTGCGGCGACGGTGGCCGGTTTCATAGACCTGTTACTCAGGAGTAATTTCATAGTGCCTAAGTATGTGCGCAGTACACAGGAGCACCTTCTTCCGTTACTTTCATAACCCAGTGGGACGGATGACCGACACGACTGGCGAGAGATCAGGCGCAGGACCGACTTGTTACGTGCCCATTCGACGTATGGATCATCTTACTTTTCAGACAAACAGGTGATCAGCCCGCATTGTCCTAACCAAACTTGGAAACAACGTGTTTTCAAGGCGGAAATCGAACCCACGACCTCCGGGTCAAGAGCCTGTGATATCTATGCATGGATTCACGTTATCAAAAGAAAAGTTTGGTTTTGTTGAGGTGGAATGTATGTAAAAACCACGGGAAGAACAAAGTTAATATTTAGGTTTTTTACACTGTATCGATGCCTTACTGCCCCCAACCTCGTTACAATTCAGTAGACAAAAAAATATGATTTTTTATAACAATTTATATATCACATTACCTCATACCTAGTTTTGTACGATTACTATCAAAACAAATATAATCAGTTTTTTTTCTCTCCAGAAATGTAGGCATTTTTATGATACGAGGTTGAGGCAGTAATGCATTGATATATCAAGCTCAAGTAAAACCTACTGCTAATAAACAGCTATATATTAGTTTAGTACAAAAAAAATACCTCAATAAATACCACGAAATACCAGTATTACGTTAGCCAACCCCAAAAGCCGTACGAATTTATGAAGCATTCCGACATAAAAAGCGTCGCTAACACAATCAAAAACATATTTACAGGATCCACGCCATCAGTGTAATAAATGACTCCAGAATGTTCTGGCGGCCATTTTGTGACGTTCATCCGCCATTTTGTTTTTCTCTACGAGCCAATTTGGTGTGGCGTAGCCGCCGGGTATTAAAATAAGGAATTTCTTTTGTTTGCCCCCATAATAGAATTGGATTTTTTCTCGGAGATCTCGAAAAAACATGATGGGTAAATAAAATTTATATTTGAAAGAAAATCGAGGGAAGAAAATCAGAATTTTTGATGGTAATAATATAATCTAAGAACTAGTTTTTTTATTTTGTTTGAGCTAATAATGTTTTATCAGTTTAATAATAATAATATCTATGGACGCTTCACACCACATCAGTCTGGCCCCGTGCTAAGTACCCCAGGGACTTGTGTTACAGGTACCAGACAACGGAAATATATTTAATACTTTTTATACGATTTACACATTTAAGATTTTTATTATATAATAAACATATTTAATACACATCCAAGACCTAAAAATGTTCGTGACATTGAAAACTTTTGTTCCGTCGGCGGGATTCTAACCCGCGACCCCCAGCTCAACGACGACAGAGGTCGTCAATAAGTAGCTTAAATTACAGATAAAATCTACAGATTACAGTAAAGTCCAGTTTGAAAATAATTCGAAATTCGAATGACATTTTCTTATTCCATTTGAGAAGTTAAAGTTGTAAGAAGCATCGGAGTGCCGAGTACAAGTTTTTTTTTCACATTCGACCGTGAAAGCGTTTCGCGTTTAATTTTTTTTTATATGGGACTTGTACATGTGACCGTAAGCATCCCTAGGTAGCGCTGTACAAATATAAAATCTTATATCGTATAAAATCTTAGTAAACGCGAAGCGCGTTCACGGTCAAATGTTAAAAAAACTCGCACTCAGGATAGCACAGAATACAGGTAAAATGTAGTTTTGAAAATAATTCCAAATTCGAATGGCATTTTCTTACCCCGTTTGAGAAGTTAAAGTTGTAAGAAACATCAGAAGTATTTCCCCGTTCGGATAAACTCGTAACTGGTTCCTTTGAGCTAATGACAGAACAATTTGTGGATAACTTGAGGGAAACGAACGCCTTTGAACATGATTGCGAGTCGTAGTTTGTTATAAATTACGTTTCGATTCGCTCTGGTTACTTTTCCTGCTAATTTATGTAAGACTTTTAACACCCCAGATTTATCCGGGAGAACGAATACTTTTGTTTTGAATAATATAGGGGCTAGGCTTACACTGTTAATAAATAACAACAACAACAATAATAACAATATCTATGGATAAAGAGGACTATTAATAAAGAGGAAAGATTTGTTTTTTTTTTTATGTTTGTTACAAATAAAGTCAAAAAGTACCGATCTGATTTCAACAGTTTTTACACCGTTAGATTTCTACATTACCACAGAATGACATAGGCTATAATAATATCTAGAAAATCAGCCAAGTGCGAGTTGGACTCACGTGCAAAGAGCTCCGTAAACAGGGTAGTAACTGATTATTGGAGTAGAATATTGGATACTTTTTGTTACGATTACATACTCCCGTAGGCTAAATCATTTCCATGCGGTCTAATCCGCGAGTAAATACTAGTATAGTATAGTTTCGAGTTGCTGTTATTATTATTTTAATTATGTGGTACTTGGGACGGCTGTGAGGTTACAGAATGGGTCAAGCGGAAGACCGGCGTTGGTTACGTGCTAGTTGTGCCAACACTGCCGAGCCAAAGAAATTATAATGTGAATGTTATTTTATTATCCTGTGTTAATTTTGTGTGGTAACAGTTGAACGAAAAAATAAAAATTAGTTATGTACTATTTTTAATGAAATAAGATACTAAACGGGCTTAGGAGTAAAGTGGCTGTGACATACCTATGGATGGACAAACAGACATGACGAACTTATCCGTATAAAAAATCCATTTTTGCCTTTTGGCTTCGGAACTTTCAAAATGTATGTAGTATCATATTCATGGTGGTTGATACTTTAATGATGTTGTTATAATGATTGATCTAATGATTTAAATTGTTAGTTCCTTGCGTCTTTCACTCAAATCTTCAACTATTTTAAGCTGCTGAAAGTCAGTTCAACGTGAACGCAGTCATATGAGAACATCGCGTAGAGCCATATAACACATAACTATGTTTTCACCCACATTGGATTATTAATCGATATTCCGCCTGAAGCTAATAATCTTATATCGGAAAGTAGCGCTAAAGCTGCTGCCTGCTTTGTGAAGCCTAGAACAAGTGCTCTACAATTTGTAGCTTATTAAAATTATTGATATTATTTAGTTGAACTTTTGATTTTTTAATGTATCAAAAGCTGCAAACAAAATATTATTCTCTTCTATTCTTTTATTCCGTAGCATGGAGCTTCACAAAGCAGGGAGCAACTTAACGCTAGTTTCCGATATAAGATTATTAGCTTCAGGCGGAATATCGATTAATAATCCAATGTGGGTGAACACATAGTTATGTGTTATATGGCTCTACGCGATGTTCTCATATGACTGCGTTCACGTTAAACTGACTTTCAGCAGCTTAAAATAGTCGAAGATTTTAGTGAAAAAAGCAAGGAACTAACAATTTAAATCATTAGATCAATCATTATAACTGCGTTTCCAAATATCACCAAAGTATCAACCACCATGAATATGATACTACATACATTTTGAAGGTTCCGAAGCCAAAAGGCAAAAATGGATTTTTTATACGGAGAAATTCGTCATTCCGTTTGTCCATCCATAGGTATGTCACAGCCACTTTATTCCTAAGCCCGTTTAGTATCTTTTTTAATTAAAAATAGTACATAACTAATTTTGATTTTTTCGTTCAACTGGCCCCACAAAATTAACACAGAATAATAAAATAACATTCACATTATAATTTCTGCACAAAATAATGCATAATTCATTATTATGAGCACAGTTTGTGTATACCGACGACAGGGGTAATTTAATATTCGCGAGGCCGGCAGTTTGTATACACACAGTATAATTGAGAGAGTCTGTGGCCTAAAGGACCTTTGGTTCGCACTCGAGAGGGTGCAGTTTCGAACTCCGGTGGAGGCGTGTACCAATGAGACATTTTCCGATCTGAAATACATAATACGGATGCTCTTTGCCATGGGAGATCCATGCTTCGGTACGGATTGGCCGGCTCGACCGGAGTGATACCACGGCCTCATAGAAAACTGGCGTGTAATGGCGTTGTGCTGTGTTTCATTCAGTGTGAGTTTACCGGTGGCCCAACTTGCGCAACGCACTTGCGACTCTTCGGATGTCGCGAGTGTTCATGGGCGACGGCAGTTGCTATCCATCAGGTAACCCGTCTGCTTGCCCTCTAAAATATCATAAAAAAAACACGGTATAAAGATACTCGAAGAAGTCACTCAGTCGTTCTTAAACTTTCGTTTATAAAAACACTGTTTTGTAAAGATGCAAACATTTAAATCGGCAGGAAAGTCCATTGTTTCTTATTATCTACGTCGGTTTAATGCATTCAACCATGTTTTGACCATAGTCTCATCTTGAACAAGCTAAATGTCCAAAAACAGAAAACCCGAGTGCAGGCACCATTGCAATTTAAACATCAAGTTATGTATATTTCTAGAATGGCTATTTAAAGCCCTCCATTTTGATATCCTACTCGACCTAAATGGGCGGAAAAAAAAATTTTTGGAACCTCACAATTTTGAATTCAAAATCCGCCATTTTGATTTTTTAAGTTTTAGTTTTAGTGTCACTTGCGTTATCAAGACGAATCTAATGATACTTTTGTTGGTTGGTTGGCTGGCTTTGCAATCCCACTAATATCATAAACGCGAGTGTTTGTAAGTTTGTGTGTACGTTTGTTACATTTTCACACTTGAACAGCTGGACCGATCTCAATCAAATTTAGCATTCAGCTAGCTGGTATTCTGGATTAACACATAGGCTACTGTTTACTCGAGTAGCACAATTAATATCCTAAAAAACAAAGTGACGCACACCCACCGGGTCTTTTTTTCACTTTTCCAGGTCCATAAATATTTAAGTACTTTGAACTGTAAATTCGAAACGCTGTAAAAGTTTATAAGTAGGATTATGGAGGCTTGAAAAGTATTGGATTTTTCTTTCAAAGAAAACCGTGTAGCAAGTTTCCCTTTCAAAGAAAAATTTATTTCTTTCAAAGAAAACTTGCTTGTTAATCTTTTGCTTTAGTGTTGGTTTTATCCTCAAGAATAAGAACTCGTTTCGAAGCCACTGAAAATAGGAATGTAAAAAGAAAATTTACGTTCCCGAGCGTTTCTTATGCGCTTTTTGTTTGTCATAAATTCTGAAATAAGGTTAGCACTTGCGCTATAGTTTATAGCTTTTAATATTACAATGCAATCACACTGAAAAACTGGATTTAATTGAAGATTGTAACAACTCCTTGTAACTTATTGATTGTTAGATCATGTTATGCTTAAGTCCCTATGAGTTCTTCGCATAAAAGCAATCGTAATTTTATAACATAATATTTAGTATTAAGATTTAAGAATATAAAGAAAAAAGTGTTCGCAGAGATTTCGGATTAGCTCATGATTAAATGGTACTGACTTTAAAATTATGAAGTTTGTGTCTAGAACTATTTGAGTTTTAGTCAAATTCTGAAAAAGCCCTATTTATTAAGTAATAATTTTATTTCAGTCTTTTCAGGTTATAGAAGTAAACGAAGTAAAAAACCTTTGCACCAAATCTTACTTTTTGGTAGTATTTACTTGGGATGCTTCTAAAAAAACCAATATCACTATAATGTGCTATATGCTATACAAATTTCGAGGAGTTCCCTCAAAATTACTCATGGTTCCCATCATCAGTCACCACTTAGGTAAAAATGGAATCTATTTAGAACAATACTCCATACAGCAGATAAAAAAAATTAAAAATCAGTTTACAAATCGTTTTCCAAGTCAGTTAAAACAGAGAATGTATTTCGAAGCATAATATTTAAGTCGCTATAGTTAATCAAAATCAGATTCTAATTACTCAATGTGGGGAAATCAATCGTATTTCACATAACCGAAAAAAGTTTTTCGGTTAAAATTGAACTGCATCGGAATAATGTTGCTAGTCGAATTAAATGCTTGGTTCAACTAAAGTATCAAGACTATAGAACGTTTCGTGTATCGAAATTTTCCCAATCATCACAATCCCCGACCTCCCGAGGGAGTGGGGTTGTCACGGTTGTGACGTCACGTCACGGAGCGAATTACGTTTCCTCCTCGTGACGAATGTGACCAGAGTTCCGTTTGCATCTGTTTATTGTGCTAATTAACTAGCACGCGAACTTGTCACGCGATTGTGGTAGGTGTATGGCATTTTAATGGGACAATATAGACTTATTACCTCTATGATATAAATTGATGGTTTTAAAACTCTGAGGGCCGTTTTATGTCTTCCTGATAAGTGTCGGATTGTCTAGAATTAAGTGTAGTGTATATTTCTGAAATGCCTATTTGAATTTCTTCATTTTGATACTCTGTTCGACTTATTTGGACTTAAAAATCATAGTAAATCAGAGTAACAGGGAACGTGAAAATCTACTAACATACATACACTTGAAAAACATAGCTCTCTTTTTGTAGCATTCGGGTAAAAAACACGTTTAATTCATCATCGGGCTTTGAAACTTCACCGTGGTCCAAGTCCATTATTATAGCTTTCTAAAAAGCCCAAACACGAATACAATACGTCATTTTGTTATGGGATGCCAGTGTCTGTCTTCCAGATTAGTCAAACCTTCAATAGTGATCCACGTTATAAGTCCTTTCATAAGCAGCGTAGCGCTATTATTCGTCCCTTGACTACTCATGGGACGAAAAACAGCGCAACGTTTTAAGCGTTTAACGGAGGCCGGACTCACTGCACCGTGCTCCCGGTCCCCATTCCGCAACGCAAGTTTTTATGGGCGACAGCAGTTACTTTCAGGTGACCCGTCAGCTCGTTTTACCTCTACACTGGGGCACCGGTTATAAAGTGCCGCATGCCACATAAAGGGTCCCGGCGATTTTTTTGTATGTATGTATTTGAATTGAATCTAGGGGGTGGAATCTCGCCAGGGCGCTGATACGGATAAAGCCGACACTGAAAGTACCGCCGGTATATAAATTAGGTAGTAAATATTTAAACAGTTACTCACGAGATTGGATTGTAAACGTCCATCTTGTACTGCCTTCGTTTGCTTTGTGGTTTGCTGGATCGTGGTTGGATTTCCATGAAAAGAGATTGAAAATTAGTTGTGCTATATGTTTGGTAACTACACACTTAGAATAAATCTTAAGTGCACAGTTAAAAATATCGACACAAGGTATATTTACTAATACCCCCACGGTGAAATTTGGGAACAATACACACACCACAGACAGGTAATAGACAATTAGACACATAAACATTTCACAGCTTTTTATTTCTGGTATAAATATTTTCATACTTACACACTCACAATTTTGACTTCAAAACCGCTATTTTGATTTTTAAAGTTTTTAATGTACCCAGTGTCACTTGCGTTATCAAGACGAATCTAATGATACTTCATACATTTATCAAGCCTGCAGAGCGTGTTAAACAATTATGCATATACACACATACATACTGTCGAAAAACATAACTCTCCTTCTGGAGGCGTCGGATAAAAACTAGCTGTTGCCCGTGGCTACGTCCGCGTAAAGCTACGACATTTTTGGTGACTTCACGGCTCCTATTAATAATTTTTGGAGTCGAGTATTTTGGACTTTTGGAGATATTTTGGACTATTTTAGTTGTTGGAGTGACATTAAAGTAATTTTCTCCCCTATTCTAAGTTTCAGAAACGTCCTTAAAATAGCAAATCACTATATCAACAAGGAAAAGTCACGTTTCCCGGTATCTTCATTGCAACGTGTAGGCTTCACAAACAAATAAACATATTTACACTGGACCAGGAAGTTGGCACGGATTAGACAAGGAAAAAGGAATTGCCTTACTGGATTTTTTGATTGAAAAAAGAAACCGGCCAAGTGTAAGTAAGACTCGCGCACGAATGGTTCCGTACCAGTCGAGAGTAAAAAATTAAGAAAACTTAGTTCTAAAAGTTAAACGGCTTTAACTTCTGCGACATCTTGTATCAATTGGAAGAAAATGGCAAAAAACACAATTGTTGTATGAGGTATTTCATACAACAAACGAGGTTTTTGACAGTTTTGCCTTAAACATTTATTTTATTTTGTTTTTTACTTATTTTCTTATTTACCATTTATTTCAGGCAACAAGGCCCATAATATAAATACCTTATGGACTAACATACATATAAAAATAATATACTTAAAACTACTTTTTAGTATTTGATGTTTTAGCGGCAACAGATATACTATATTATGTGAATATTTCTTGTCTCTAGCTATTAGCGTTCTTGACATACAGACTAGAGAAAGACAGATAAACAGACGGACAGACATTGAAGTCTTATTAATAAGGTCCCGTGTTTATCCTTTGGGCATGAAACCTAACAACGACGAAACGCGAGGATCAGTAAGCCACCTATTAGGCTAAAAGCAAGTGTTTAGCAGCCAGCAAACTCCATATTAATGCCAGATATACTATTTCATATTCCAGCGTTGCTCTGCACAACAACAGGATATGAAATTGTATATTTGTGCATTATAATATGCAGTTTGCTATCATAACTATTGCATTATCAACATAACTATTGAAGCGCGGGGAGTTTGCTACTTAATCGTACTAATCAAACACTCACTGTCAGTCTACTTATTAACTATTGTTACTTAATTCAGCATTGCAAAGATTCTCATCAGCACACCCTCTTAGCTAACGCATACGTCTGCTGCAGGGAACGTCGAATTTGATCGAATTTCGGATGCCGGTAAGTGAGTTGGGAATCCGAAACACGTGTATTACGAGTTCCGTTCGTCAGGGAATTCGTATGCCGCCGGGAACCTTGATTAACGTACGTGCTCAATATTAATCACGTGAACGTCTTAATCGGAGGGAATTTTGGCTGATTGGGCTTGAAAGGACGGTTGGAAGTCAAGAATTTGAAGAGCCATGCTTCGGCACGGAATGGGCCGGCTTGACCGGAGTGATACCACGGCCGGCCAGAAAACTGACGTGAAACGACATTGTGCTGTGTTTCGCTCAGTGACTTGACCGATGGCCCAACTTCGCTATTCCTCCCTATTCCTATTCCCTCACAAAGGCCGGCAACGCACTTGCGGCTCTTCGGATATTACGAGTGTCCAAGGACTTGTTTTCCATCAAGTAACCCGTCTGCTCGCTTGCCACCTAAATATCATAAAAAAACGATAAATTAAAAAATTAGGAAATCCTGATAAAAGCTGAGTAAAGATTCGGTTATTTTTCCAGCTCCCAAAAAGAAACAGGATGACTGATGTCAACCAACATGTCTAAAAAAACTCGCGCATACGGATCTTCACATAAAAAAAACGAAATGGAAAACGCTTTATTCGTTTGGGAGTTATAATGCCATAGACAAGCACACGCCCCGGGAAAAGAGCAGTGCACGATTCATGTCTCTTTGATAAGATGAATGTGTGCGAGGACTTGCTACTAGGAGAGATTAATATTTGCGTCTACCCTCTCTTTTAAAATTTCTAAGACCTTCGATCTACTCTACTATACTCACTCCGAGACTGCCATTTTAACTTTTGTACGATTGTGAGCTTTAACTCATTAAGTTAAGTTTTATTTTTCAATACACTTGATTTTGATTTAAGTTGCTTTGTTTCCGATAGTCATAGTGCCATTATTTTATTCAATTCTGATGGGATCTGTACATCTTATTAATATTTGAATTGAAGTATATAAACTTAAGATAATTATAATAAACTTAAGCAACGAAATTGATAGGGCTAACGAGCAAATTGATGTCAACCATGGACACTTGTAACATCAGGAGAGTCACAAGTGCGTTGCCTTTTATAAAGGAATATGTTGGCAAGGGAAAAGGTAAAGTTAGGCCTCCGGTATATTCGGGTCGGGTCTCTGTGAGGCCTGGGTTTTTCTACATTAGAGCCCGCCCAAGAGCGGCAACGCACTTGCAATTCTTCCGATGTTGCGAGTATCCCGATTCCCGAATGGCCGACATGACTTGTAACCGCAAATACGCGGTGTATTTATTTTCATTTTAACAAGCACTTCCTTATCCGCATATTTTAAATTGAAACAAAGAAATATAAAACAGCTTTATATAATGTTTTTATTCAAAAAATACCGTCCAAGTGCGAGTAAGACTCGCGTAGAAAGGGCTCCGTACGTACACAAATTACTAAGTTGTATTTAACTTAGTAAAATTTCAAGTTGAAATGTGAAAATTTCAAGACTGACTTTGCTATTATTATTAATATTGAGCAAAAAGTGGCAAAAAACACGTTTATTGTTTGAGAGTCCCTCTAACTTATTAAATATGTTTTGTTTTTAGTATTTGTTGTTACGGCGGTAACATAAATACATAATCTGAGAAAATTTCAGCTCTAAAAGCTAATACCGTTCTTGACATACACCTTGGACAACGCAAGTGTTGTGCAGAAAACTGGCGTGAAAGGGCGTAGTGCTGTGTTTCGTTCAGTGAGTGAGTTTACCGGTGGCCCAACTTCTTATCCCTTATCCCTTTTACCATTTCCTATTCCCTCATAAAGGCCGGCAACGCACTCGCGTGCGTGAATGTCGCGAGTGTCTATGGGCGACGGCAGTCGATTTCAGGTAACCCGTCTGCTCGCTTGCCCCCTAAATACATATCATAAAAAGCTACTGTTCCACATCAGTTTCTTCTGAGACCGTGGCATTTCTCTGATCTACAGTATGTTTGATAAAAGTTTTTGTCCTTATCGTCGAAATAATAAAATAGACCAAGTGCGAGTTTGACTCTGGTCGTTGTTGGCCTTGGACCGTACGTACGGAATCCTAATTAACAAAAAATTAAAACCAGTCAAACATTTATATTTAGACAAATCATGACGTGTTAACTGGTACCGACTTTAAAATAATGAAGATTGTTTACGGAAATAGGCTGATGCCTCACCGAATTCTTAAACAGGCACTATTAAAGAATAAATTTTATTTAACACTTTAGCTCAAACAGCTCGCGTTAGACCATAAGAACGATTTTCCTCTAACATCACAAGCTATTATGACGTCATTTTACATGGACGATCTCCTCACAGGGGAGAGTTCTGTAAAGATAGCTAGAGAGTTGCAGAGAGAGATAATTGACATTTTTAACACGGCAGGCATGAATATTCGGAAATGGTCTAGCAACAGTATAGAGCTTACACAAAACTTATCGCTAGAACAGTTAGACATTTCCTTAGATTTTAAATGTGCTGAATCGCGAAAAACATTAGGGTTACGTTGGAGTCCTAGAACAGACTCATTTACATTTCAAAATAAATTCGTAGATTTAGATAGCGAGGATCATCTTACTAAACGACAGCTTCTTTCTAACATTTCGAAGATCTTCGATCCGTTGGGCTGGCTCTCGCCTCTTACAATTAGAGCTAAGGGATTATTTCAAAGAACATGGTTAGAACCAAACATTAGCTGGGACGATGAGCTGCCGTCGCATATAATTTGTGACTGGAATTCATTAAAACAGGATTTCCAACATTTAGATAAATTTATTTTGCCAAGATATTTAGGTGATAGTTGTAAATATATTATACATGGTTTTTGCGACGCCTCGGAAAAAGCTTACGCAAGCGTGGTGTACATTACCACTACAGACA